>JAUMHH010118529.1:0-10780 GCA_032359455.1 Chlamys rubida
CTGTCTGCCGTGTATGTTGTTTTGAATTTTTGACCTCTTGTTACACACACAAGTGTGTCAAGAGTGTAATAAAGAATATGAATCCGAATTTGTTAAACCCGGTAGGGCAAGTCGTACACGCTAGGGCAGACTATCTTAACCTGACCCGTGTACATAGTGTTATTTGTACCTTGCTATGTTGATAACGATACGATTTGCAGGTAGCGTTAGACGAATTTGGATTGATGTGACCCAATTTTGTCGCAAATCAAGGTAGTCCTAAGTAATACTGTACATGTGCTCCTCCTCAGCCATGGAACAATAAACTCAAACGCAGTCACGCGTGCAAACAATGACCCCTAATCAAGGCAATACACACAAATGGGGCAGGAAGCCATACCCATCAGAAACACAAAGTATTAACAGTAATCATCATTCTTTACTGGTATTTTTCGCCGAGGTACATCTACCCAGTCAGCGTGGCTAACAATATTTACTGCATTTATTCGGATATTTATGCCGCAATACGCAAATCGCGAGCTATCTCCTCCTACACTAGCGACATTTAGATGGAATAACGACGGGATAGCAATGTGTTGATTTGTTTTAAATAATGTTTTATCCTATTTATTTTACAATTTCTCAATTACAATAGTTAACACAGAAACAGATTTTACGTCAAACCTGCATCATATGGAGAGTAATCTTCTATATAAGTATTGCCGATTTGTTTGGATTCCTCGTTGGAGTAATTGATCACTTATTAACAAGTCACCTCGAGATGATCACTACTGATATATTTTCAGACTTGGCTGTGACTGAAGATGGACGAGGTAGGAGATAAACTAGTCATCTACGTCAATGGCGAACAGGTAATTATCTATGTTATGTATAAAATGTATATCACTGTATTATATATATACGAAAGATTGTATTTACTAGAACCTGCAGATTAGATACTACTGATGTTAATTGCTTGCCTTGTATAGATAAATCGTGTTTTTTAACGGCGTTCTGTTTTTTTTTATTGCTTGGGCATATCCTTCTGCATGAAAATTGAGTATGCTATCTTATATAAAGTGTAGGTAGGAAAGCACCTATCTATCTAATAGATCGATGCAGAATTGGTAGCACATTGATCATTTACTGCATACGTATACCCATTGTGTGCATTAAGTGCTCGTCAGTGGTAGTCAAGGTCAAACAGATTTAAAATCCATTTCTAAAGCGATCCTAAACATATATACACATACAACAAAAGGGAAAGTTGCGTGTAAAACTATTTGATCTTCACATATTTAAAGTTTTTTCTACATCAGATAATGAAGTGCGAACTTGATATGAACACTTTTAGCTATAACAGATAATTAATGCAAACCATGTCAGATCACGAACACCAAGGACATGGAGACTTTGTTGATACAAATGAGAAGGAGGTGGTTCGGCCATGTTCTACCCAAATCATCTGAAGACATGACCAAGGTAGCCCTTAGGTGGACACCAGAAGGAAAAGGGAAAAGAGGTAGACCAAAAACAACGTGGAAGCGTACCATCGAAATAAAATAAAGGAAAGAGGATACACATGGGACACAATAGAAAGAAAAGCAAATAATAGAGAAGAATGGAGGAAACTTGTCCTTGCCCTATATGCCATCAGGCATCACAAGGACTAAACAAACAAATGCCAGAATAAAGTAGATTAGAATATTTCAATCGCATTATTTGAAATTCTGTAGGACAATGACAAATAGGTTCTGTCTGTCTATACGTACCACTGAAACCTCCCTATGCCCGGACAAATTCTAATTAAGTATCTACATGCTGACGTTAGACCATCTGAGAAATGAATAATTGATAAACACTAAGACACTTATGGACAATTTATAATTTGACTTTGTTTATGCAGAAGGTGATTGCAGCAACTCAACCATCGAGAACACTACTTCAGTACCTACGGAATGAACGTATCTTTTTAACATTAACGACCTTTATTTGGAATCATTTCTTAAAATGTTTGAATACGTTTTGACCATGACTTTTATTTAACGACCCCAATAGCACTACTATTGTATAGGTTTTGTCCACTTTGCGAAACAGGGGCCAAACACATAATGGAAACTAATCCATAAATTTAAAGAAAACTACTCTGTTTCTTATAAAGCGTTATACTCTGTTAATCAGCTAATTTCTCTTATTTATATTTCGTACGTCAGCTATGTTAAGTTTTTCATTATAAATTAAGTGCACAATTACACCGACACGTGTAAAGTATGAGCAGGGGATAACTGATTACCATACAAAACTCCTTGACAATGTTTTTGTGGACTTGACTGGAACGAAGAATGGGTGCGACCAAGGAGGATGTGGAGCGTGTACGGTGATGACGTCATGGTGGGACCCAGGTCAGAAGATTGTCCGGTATCCTTTATAGTACATTCATTCGCCGATCGATTGAAAATTTCTGTTTCCAGTTGGTTTGAGTTAAGGATCACACAAGTTAATCTTACTCCAATGTTTTCATATCTTTACTTCCCTCCTCCTAACATAGCTTTGAGGTAGATGTGGTGGAAACGGGCCAGGCGATTATAATCCATCAGGTATGGCTCAGTCTGTTGGAGCGACCGTCTCGATCGAGTTAGAGGTCAAAGGTTTTGATTCCGGCCTTGTTGCATTTATGAGGTTGATTATTTGTTTCTCTCATTTTATTTTGCTGTGCAATACCTAGTGTCAATTATAAAAAGGGCAATTTATTTTGTTATCAAATACGTAACACCGAACGATTAAAACTGATAAACGTTTATCTTAAGTATATGTAGACATTTTTCACCGAACTTTTATAACGGGCACCACATATGGTGCAGTAAACGCTATTTATCAACCTTCGATTGATTTGAAGGTTTCTGGTGACTTATTGAGTCATTCGTGTCGGCTCATCAATAAGAAGAGCCAAAAGGTTGAAAATCCTAATTGGTCTAAATTAGGAGTAAGGGATTGGTTATCAAAGATAATACATACACATTTGTTTACCATCATTATTGTAAAATATTTCTTTGACATTAAAACCGACACAAAAACATCTATGCGTGTATGACTCCGCTTTGCTATCTCCACGGTCATGTTATAACTACAATAGAGGGTGTTAGCAGTCAGCGGGAAGGCTTGCATCCAATACAGGTAATACCAAACTCACAAAAATATAGTTAATAGGTTCTAGCTAATTTGTTAAAAATGAAATGTTAGTTATATGCACGATATGTATGAACAAATATTTGAATTATCATTAACGTTTGTGTTGTTGGTCCAATTATTGAATTGTAAAAAAAAATGACATTTTATAACGTTTTTCTAGCATTTTTCAATCATTTTCAATTATTGTTGTATCATGTAACAAAAAAAATGGACGTTCGGTATATATTCGATATTTTTTATAAAGGAGAGTATGGTGGCGTGTCACGGTATACAGTGTGGTTATTGTACCCCGGGTATGATAATGTCTGTGTATACACTCACACAGACAGACAAGGAGCCGTCACAGGAACGACTGGAGCAGGCGCTGGAAGGTAATGTGTACTGGCTAATGTCGATATAAGGTATATCGTATTGATGTAATGTGTACTGGCTAATGTCGATATAAGGTATATCGTATTGATGTAATGTGTACTGGCTAATGTCGATATACATTATTGTAAGGTATATCGTATTGATGTCAAAGATATCAATTGCGAACGTTGCAACATTTGTATACCGTTACAAGTTTTGCGTGACAGTTGACTCTGTCGGTCTTTCGCAAGCTTGGGGGTATTTTCTTCAACGTGTTAGTAATACTCTACATCAGTAGCTTTCCGTTCTATCTGATGAAAGATAAGCCCATAAAAAGCATTAGGTCTTCGTTTACATTGTCTGCATTAACACGATCCAATGTGAAACCATTTGTATATGAAGATAGAAATACCTATTCTTGACTCTATGACGGTATGCGATCCAAGTATTTCAAAATTATTCCATGTTGTACTTATATTTACATTTAACAACAAATGGTTTTATCGTTTTGGCTGGTTTCTTTGGTTCTTGATTTATTTTAAACAAAAATCCATTTTTGCAAGAACGAGATAATATTTTCTATGTTTACTGATAGCAACAATTGTTTATCGGAAACACTTTCATAGTTTGATAATGATTTACAACAGGATTTTTTTTTCATTTAATTTAAACATAATTTGTCTCTAATTGAAAGACCCTATGCGTAAACCACAGAGCGATTGATTTTGAGGTTTTGTAGAGGACTGTACAACTTAATTGTCAATGTTACTGTTGATAGTCAGGAATTCAATAAGAGCTAAATCTAATACAAATTTTTATCACATTTTTTAAGTTTGCTTTTAATGGGTTTTTTATCATTAAAGGTAACCTCTGCAGATGTACCGGATACAGACCAATTATAGAGTCATTCAAACCTCTTTGTAAGGTATTTGTTTTAATTACATAGAAAACTCATTGGTGGAAATTATTTCTATTGTTCTATGGTTGAGGTACAGTGTTAAAGATTGGATTCATCTCAGTCTTGGTAATATGTCAGTACCGGATAAATATTTACCATTATCAAAGAAAGTATTAACTGTTTTTGAACAGTTAAAATCAAATTCAAATGATAGGCAAAGAGACAGTTTTGCACTATATATCAGCTCGTCGCAGTTTAAAAGATATCATAAAGCATTAAAGAAACACAGTTTGTCCAGTAGTGCTAGAAAAACATCTTAACATTGTATAGGTGAAGCGTGATACTAATGCTAAATTTAACCGAAAATTTAAGCGTTAATCAACTTTAGTTATTTATAATATAAATTAGAGAATCATTTCATTACCAATCTTTTCCTTTGCTTCCAGAAGCTCAATTCTCTAGAAAAATCCGTTTAGTTGATGACCAACAGTAGTGTAGAGTACGGACATATCAATACACCCGATAGGAATACCGGTACCATAATTACACAATGAACACTTAACACTGTTTTGTAATAATGCCATTTATATTTTATACACATACATATTTTTAGGAGGGTGCATGCGGCGACATTGAAGACATTTTGAAAGCTCGGGTAAGGAAAGAAAATGGGAGATTAATCATGAACTTCAATGCCTAGAATTTGATGATTTGATTAATGAGTGACGGTGCTTACAGTAGTTTCCAGGTGGTTTAACCTACCGTTAACGCTGGGCATTAGGTTTTTTCAATACCTTGATGATATGACGGAGAAGTTTCAACATGAGAGGTGGTGTTCTTGTTTGTTCAACGCAAGACTTGCTTCAAGCTGAGGGTTAGACATTCAAGAATCTCACCTCGAAGCAAAGCTTGATTTATTAAAAAGATATTTATATATCTATAACGTGATACATTTACGATCGGTCTATAACTACTAACCTGTTTAATTCTGGATACCATATGTGAATGTATGGGATTAAAACAAGGTCATCTGCTGAATAACATTTAACACGTTTATTACAGACTTGTGAATTCAAAACTCATCAAGAAAAGGCCCCAGTGAGTGACTTCCAATCGGATCTACAGGTAACGATTAACGCTGTGCATGTTGTTCTAAACATATCAAGTAACGCATTCTTGCTTTACCATTTGAAAAAAATCTTGTCCATATGATGTTGTATTCATATTGAGTTTTGACTTCCGTCCTTTCCTGTTAAAAGTTAATCTGTTCTTGTAAGCGAATTAAATTAAACACATGGTTTACCCGATGACGTACACAACTTTACTACCTGCGTTTACAAATAGGCGCTTGGTTCCAACACTGTGCGCTTCGTGTCAAGGGACATGGTGTGGGTCAGACCAACCACATTACAGGAAGTCGTACAACTAATGGATGACACCCAAGGGGCCAGGCTTGTCATGGGAGCCACTGCTATTGGTTTGCATTTCTTTTTCTCTTTTTAGTCGCCATCATTGAAATATTGAAGTATTCTGCCACATTCATGAAATACATGTGGCGTTCAAAGCGAAATTGTTAGATATCCTCTATGTCTTAACATTGATATAATGCCGATACAAACAGTTTTAGCTCAACTGGCTCGAAGGGCCATGTGAGTATATGCCGTACTGCGTCAGTCGTCCGTTTCTTTTGAACACTTCTTCTGAAGAACTGGAGGACATACGGTCACGACATTTGACCAGTAGGTAGATTGGATTGAGTTTCCTCATTAAAACTACCTTAACCTACTTTCAAGGTCACAGGAGTCAAATATTTTAAAAATTCAAACAACAATATTTAAAGGACCATAAGGACTATAGCCATGATACTTGGATATGTTACGTACACTAGCAGTGCGATTTTGTTTGACAGTAATGAGGTCAAAGTTCAACTTTAAGTGCTAGTCAGGTGTCAAAGATAAACAAGGATAAAAAGCTTTAACGATCTTCTTCTCAAGTTCCATGAGGCCCATGTTCATGCTATTTGGCCAGTAGGTACCTGGGATGTAGTGCTATACAATTTTCTCATTAAAATGACCTTGACCTACTTTCAAGGTCACAGGGGTCAAATAGGTTAGAAACTTAAACAACAATATACTAAGAACCATTTGGACTAGAGTAATGATACTTAGGTATGTTATGTAGACCAGCAGTGCAAATATTTTTCTTTATTACAGTAACGAGGTCTAAGGTCAACTTTAAGTGCTAGTCGGAGTCAAAGGTCAACGTTGGTTAAAAGCTTTAAAATTCAAATTTCTGAGATGCTAAAATGTCTTGTGTTCTAGTTACCAAATTAGGTCTGAAGTTACCTATATGTCAGTTTCATGTAACAAAAGAAACAGATGAGTGACAGGCCCTCTGGGCCTCTTTTTAAAATTTCAGAATATTTTTTTTTACATTGTTAATGTGTTTAATTCGCTTCAAATATCAGTAAAATGTGTGATTAAGTATATAATAACATTTTAGCCGGTTTATTCGCAGATTCATTACGTTTCATCTCTTTACAGGATACTATTTGAAGAAAGGAACTATGACCAGAAATACACTGATTTGTTGCTCCCACGTACAGGAAATGAATGTGTTCCTGTTACAAAACGATGTACTTGAAGTCGGTGCAGCAGTTGATCTTGCGTCTTTAGAGAACCATTTAGACGGTATCATTTCCGCCGTTGAAAAAGGTAAAAGTTATACTTTTTGAGGACACATGATGTAATATTTAATGTTATAAGGCACTAAAACACAACCTTTACCTAAGGGGATGTCTTCAAACTTCTAACTCATTGTCAAGATTGTTTTCAAAATGTCTTGATGAGAATCAATCATGTCATTTTTTATCTGTATTTAAGAAAGAAATCAAATCTTAAATACTTATAAAATCGATCGATTTTAATCGATTTTGATAGATGTGGATTAATTTTTGTCTCAATTACAATTACATTAAGTAACAAATATGTACTTGCTTCACATAAACAGAAGGTTATCTACATGTAGTTCCTTTACATATCGATCATATTCAAATATGATATCCTGTCAATACTGGCGCTTTAAGACTTTTTTTTTTATAAAAACCTGATATATTACCATTTCAGACCAGTGTAACACGAGTATCCCTGCACTGAGGAAAAGCTTGCGGTTACTCGGATCAGAGCAGATAAGGAACGTTGCAGTAAGAAACACCTTGTGGAATTATGTATTTGTGGAGCGAATATAATATACAAATAGATAAACAAAAAGTGCAGAAATTCAAATTTAACAAGTAAAACTTCACTAGAAGTTGATAAAATATCTCTATTATTAAGGTGCATGTGCATTTGCTACTTAGATCTTCACTAACAGCATGGTCAGCATGCACTGTTTGCACTACTAAGCTGTACAATAAGCATGCCGAATACACTTGAACAACACAAAGTTTCGAGAGGGGCAGTTTCGGGAAGGATAGGGCCATTTTTTTGTTCGTCATAATGATCTCAATTAGAAATATGCTTTTTCCATGTGTTACGTGAATGTCGACATTTGTTCATTATGCTCAGAGTTATTCCGTCCTGGTTTAATGTTACGCATCTTCTACAGTTATCTCTTTAAAGACGTGACATTACTTTGATCTGACCTAAATTTACACGACTGCTGTCGTCTATAAAGCGGAAGAGAAGACGTTTTCACTTCCGGAACACCCGGTCTTGCTCTTCTCGTTCTTTTCATTTAAAACACAAATCGTTTACTTGTGTTATGGATAACAGCCATGAGTGAAAACGACACTCTAGAACAATATAGCGACTCATTCTATTGCTGTCCTTACACTTTGTCAACTGTCATTGTGTATAACACGTTAAGATCATTATGAATGTAGAAAAAAACATGAATATATTTAGAAACCGTTATCTAATAAACTTTTACATATTTTCAAAAATTAGAATCTTTGTATAACATTAACTACTGCGCGTTGATATTTGTTTGGTAAATATTGCAATTGGTTTTTTCCCTAAAACAAAAGTTACTTTTGTGTTTGGAAAAAATGAATGGAATCTTTCCATCGTAGTAGGTATCACGCTTTGTTAACAACAAACAAATCACTACCTCCTCTTGTGCACAAAGCCTCTATCAATTAGTTTATCTATTTTTTATTTATGAAAATTAAAAGGCTAAATTTATTTTTTAAATGAAGAAAGGGTCATGAATTAAATTTCGCCATTAAATTCGGATGGAATTTACGCCCATGATGTCAACAAATATTTCAATACACATTTGTATCCCCTTATATGTACATTGTAATATATTACAGACAATAGGCGGTCACCTTGCGCTTTGTGATCCACGCTCAGACCTGTACCCAGTGCTGATGGCTCTAGGGGCTACGGCGCTTATAGCCACGAAAGGTATTTTCATTATTTAAATTTAGACTTTAATTTGAATTAACTACAATGTCTACACTCGTTATAGAATTGTTTAATCAATATTCTCACACCTCTTTAAAAACATTTTTGCGAAGTATTTGAAATGTGATTTTTTCATTTAAAGATGGGCAGTCTGAAGTTTTGATAGATGAAGATTTGGTCTCTGGGCCTTGGAAAACTAGTCTGCAGAAATCGGACGTCGTAGTTTCAATAAGAATACCTATGAACACAGTAAGATAGTCAGGAAACTGCGGTCAGAACGCATTCTTAGTATTCATCCTACATCTATAGAAGTCTATTATTCAATGATTGTATATTTAGACCAATGTCCGTCACTTCATCAAATTGAATCAGAAGACAATAAATATCAAATAAAATTCATAATATTTTGTTAAATGCATAAGCTTTCGTCATAAAAAACGTAGACTTGAGTCAAATTTAAATGTTTGTTAACTTCTTCAGTTCCTAATCAATACGAGCTTTTAAACATGTGTACATATTGATGCTGTTTATATAGATGGTTATATCAAAATGAGACTCCTTCCAAAGAGGTAGGAGATATCCCTGATTTCTTGATAAATAACAGTTGTATTTCACTGATTAAGGTGAACATTTTGGTATTTTTCGCAAACATAGTTTTTACTGCATTTTCGTTATAAAAAAATGATCACCTAAACATTTAATCTTCCGTCAGCAAAGAATGCTGGGTCAATGAATACTGCACTTCGATGTCACAAAAAGGAAAAGTCAATACTGTTGAGACGTCACAATTAACATTTACTTTTATAATCTGTTCTCACTAAACCCCGCTCTCTAATTCGTCGGTATAGTAGAAAATATCAACTTGATTTTCAAAATTAAACTATTTTCACTTGTATGCATGTACTGTAAGGTTTCTTTTAAAATGACATTTGGATTAAGTTACCAACTGTTCCATGAAATCAGACGTTCAGAATCTACAGACGGACGATTGACGGACAGGATGAGAAGATTAGCATCGAAAAAAACACTTAATCGAAAAAAGTTAAAGTTAAAGATACAACCAATGAATTATTTTAAAATAAAGGAATAAACGATTATTTGTATAAAATTATAATATTTCAACGTGAATTATACGGTCAAGCCTGGAATAAAAACCCACATTACAGTTATAAAATAGGGTTGTAACAGTACTCGTATTTTGCGAAATGATTCATACCAGCAGTGTAGTAACATTTAATTTCCCTTTAAACTTTGTTGTTTCTTATAGCAAAGTAAAACGTTTTACTATAAACTGTCAAAACGGAAGAGTTTTGACTACGCCATTGTCAATGCTTGCTTCACTGTTACTATGGCTGATGAGACGGTGACTTCAGCACGTCTGTACTTTGGCGGGATCGGTCCAACATTCACAGCAGCATCACATACAGCTAGCCTACTTGTTGGAAAGTAAGTGTGACAGAGTAACTAGTCAACGTACCAGCCACCATACTACGTGTGTTTACATAATACCGTCATGATTGTCGTGTAGACATCTTGTTAACTATCATCAAACAATAAATACACCAAACCTCACCTTATAAGCCAATTAAACTTATCTAGCCGCTCAATGACGTACCTGGCGTAATAAAACAACTGAAAATTACCTTGGTATGATTGACGAACCAATGTAAAAGAAGAAGTAAGGGATTAATAATTTACGTATGAGGGAAGATTAAAAGTCTTTTGTGTCGTCGCTTACACTGATTATTGAAATCAAGACATAATCCAACTCATATATACTGATACTGTACACCTCACCAGCCAATTAATATATACTGATACTGTACACCTCACCAGCTAATTAATATATACTGATACTGTACACCTCACCAGCCAACTAATATATACTGATACTGTACACCTCACCAGCCAACTAATATATACTGATACTGTACACCTCACCAGCCAACTAATA
>JAUMHH010118529.1:10880-21147 GCA_032359455.1 Chlamys rubida
TATACTGATTCTGTACACCTCACCAGCTAATTAATATATACTGATACTGTACACCTCACCAGCTAATTAATATATACTGATTCTGTACACCTCACCAGCCAACTAATATATACTGATTCTGTACACCTCACCAGCCAACTAATATATACTGATACTGTACACCTCATCAGCCAACTATTATATACTGATACTGTACACCTCACCAGCCAATTCAGCTAACCAGACATGAAATTTCATTTTTAGACGCGGCAAACAATAGGCCTTGTGAAATAATTTGCAATCTTACAAGAATATCATACTAAATGCACACAAATGAAATTGCAAGTGCTTACATGTACACTTATTTCTTAACACTCTTCTTATGAAACGTTCTTCATCACATATTAAAAATGAAGAAACGACAATAATGAGATGAGAAAATGTACCACTATCATATTAATTGAACTTAATTTCTAGAAACGACGCTACTGTTCATTTCCTTTAACGGTTATCAAGAACAAAGATGATAAATTGTGCATAATTTCTACAGTGGCACACTTTATATTCTGCTACTGTGACTTTTCATGGTTTTCATTTTCATCGTCTAAAAATTTATCAAGGAAACCACAGCAATTGATTCAACATAATATTAGCCAATATTACAATTTATTTCAATATTTAACAGATTTTGCTCACATTAAGATTATGAATGAAAACTTATTTCACAGAAAATTAAACTCTTCCACGTTTGGACAAGTACGTGATTCGCTCACAGAAGACCTAGAACGGATGCAAACAGGAACAGAAAACAAGTTCAAAATGCAGCTGGCTCAGGGATTTTTTCGGAAGTTCTGGAACCAGATAGCGATTGATACCAAAGAGGTATTTGTGTATAATTTTTCAGCAACACATTTGTTAATTATGGTTGAAATAATATAATTGAGTGTAATAGTTATGTTGAAATAGTTGTGGCGTCCATCAAAATCCGTATAAGATGATAAAAACGTTAATTAGATGCTTAGGTCTAATGACGATAGTAAAGTTATTGATAGTAAGAATCCTTCGTGCTTACCCTTTTATCAACTCAAAGAGTATATGAAAACTGTTATATCACTCTGATCATTCATGAGTATTTCTGATGTTTCCAATTATTTATCTTAACGAGTTTTGGCCGAAGAATTAACCTACGAAAACGGTGCTTGGATTCTGCCATGCTTGTGATGACAGTATGGTGAACAATTCACTTGAAAAACGAAGAAAGAAAACTTCTATTAAGTCGATGAAAAAGTCAAACAAAGTGCATATTTTTACATCTCTATGGCTATTTTATCAATTTAGGACCCATCAGTGGAACAAAGGATCAACAGTTTTAACTTGTTCAGAAACACTAGGTGCCAATTACACATATACAACTTTTTACAATACCATATTTTGTATTCTTACATGTAAACTGGTATTTCATAAAACCGCGCATGAATAAATTCCAGCGCAAAGGTAACTGCAAACTCGGGTTCTTATTCTGTATAGGCCAACCACATTGTGACGTGGAATCTTTACTAAAAATACAAAGTAACGGAGCATTTATTTATAAAATTAGTTTGTTGATTGAGGAAGCTAAACATAGTGAAGAGCTGAATTAGACTATAAGGCCATTTCGTTCATTTCGTACTTGTAAGTTGTACCAAAGGTCAAAAGACAAAACTATCATACAATACTTTATGTATCCATAAACACTCTCATTATACAATGTTGCAAAACAGTAGCATTATGTACGGGTCTCATTGTTTTTCTCATTAAAGTTAGGACAATCTCCCCTACCCACTTTTCAAATTGGTACGAGAATAGGGTCGAAATCAGATGTTAGCGTAGCAATCGGTGACGTAGAACACCTTAAAAGTCATGGCGGGGTTATGTGTAAGCGTAGCATTTGGTTATGAGATAGCTAAGGCGATAACCTTCAATAAAATTGTAGGGAGAGCGAAATAGTTCATCCCTTTTCGACAGTACATGAATGTTATATATCCAGTTTAGTGCTTAAAAATCTAGGATCAGCTCGAATGAGAATTAGGTATTCTAAGGACTGATTAGCTAAAGCTATACTCGAATTCCATAACTATTCCCTCAGACAGATACAAAAGACGATATTCGTGATTATGGTACAAGTACAGGCACACAGGTGTGGGAGACTCTACCTCCGACCCAACCGGAGCACGATGCAGTGGGCAAACCCATCCCCATTGTATCAGGACGTTCTCTAGTATCCGGCGAGGCAACGTTTGTTTCAGACATTCCACGTCATAAAGGTAAGTAAAGCAGCGCTCGATAATCGGTAACACTTTTGGTCAAAGGCTGATTCATCAGGAGTTTTGGTATATTTCTGCTATAAAGAGAAACATTTTCATTTTGTATAAATTTTAGATATCTGAAATGTAATATGATATATTAAGCGCATTTTGATTAATTTATTCGAATTTCAAACGCCATGAATCATAAGTGCTAAAAGGAATAAGAGGGAAATATATAGAAACACATCACGAAAACGCAGCCTCTGTGAAACAGTTGAGCAAAGTCCTATGTCGGGTAACCCACTATTGTAATTTTATTCCAAATTAGCAAAGCTCCCGTCTAACCGGTTGACCTTTCTGGTGCCTGGTGAGCGAAACGCCAGCAGGCTTTGTGTTGGTTCTAACGTTTCATTGTTTATAAGTCACTCTCTTTACTGCATGTTGAGACGGGTTTTGCTATTTACACAAGTGTTCCTGTACAAAACATACAGAACACATTTATTTTCATAATTGTTGGAAGATTTTGCCGTTAAAAGTGGAAAGCTATACATAAAATAATTTCAGAAATATTGAAATATGATATGCATAACTGCATCTTAAATTATCGGATTAATACAATGTATATGCAATGTTTATGTAATGTATATGTAATGTATATGTAGTGTATCCCATCCCAACTTACTACCAAATCAAAGTTTGATCTACGATAACTTCCTGTAAGTTATGAATATGTCTGGGATGAAATAAAAATATTATCTAGCTTGCTATTACAGGTGAGATATGGGTCGAACTGATCGGTAGCACAAAAGCACATGCCAAGATTGTGTCACTAGATGTTACAAAAGCAAGACAGGTTCCTGGCGTCATAGACTTTATGGACGCGAGTTGGATACCAGGGCCGAATGAATGGGGAGCCGGCGCCCAAGACGATGTTTTATTCGCTACATCAGAGGTATAGTTTAAGTTCAATTTGTATCAAAGGCACACCAAATTAACGATGAGATGGTATACATGGAATGTTTTTTCATTACTCGGCCTTAGCATGTCATTGTATTGGTGAATGGTTATTCCTTTTGATAGGTGAATGCAAGCAACAGAATAACATACAAATATTTTGAAAATGATTTGAATATTCTACACATCTAATAGAATTCAAAACCCATACAGGTATTTTGCTTTTACCATAATGCGTAATATATTGTGTCCATCTAACGTTATTCATTGGTAAAACAATAAATTAACAATGGTCTAATATCTGAGTGATTTATCACTTATGGACATTTGTTGTAGAATCCACAGGAGAAAGTGATATTGACCGAGACGTAGTCTAGGTTAATACCACTTTTAAGGTCCATACACATGTTATCAGATATTCACAGATATAAATGTCGGTTATTGTTATATAAGGTGTTAAATAATGTTAATATCATCAAACAAGACGGAACGTTTTCAATTTGTCAGGAGGAAAGTACCGGATTGGGTAGAGAGCAGTTTGACATTACAATTGAAATGACGTCACTAAGTGAATGTTAACCTTCTGGTACTGAGAAAAAGTAACACCCAGTCGATATAGAAAATATCAACTTCCATGCCAGTATGATCCAACCAATGAGGACGTAGGGAAAACGTTTGTCACCTAATTTAATAATGAAAGCTATATCAGTCAAATGTCTTCATCAGATGCCGCGAAAGTATCTACTCGTATGCAAAGCACTATTATGGTACCGTTTATATAGTTTTATAGTTATGATGGGTACCGTTTATACAGTTTCAAAGTTATGATAGGTACCTTTCATATAGTTGTATCGTTACGATGGGTACCGTTTGTATAGTTTTATAGTTACGATGGGTACCTTTCATATAGTTTTATAGTTACGATGGGTACCTTTCATATAGTTTTATAGTTACGATGGGTACCCTTCATATAGTTTTATAGTTATGATGTCAACAAACAGGTCCAGTAGAGACCAGTGTTATTTTATCGTGTTTCACGAAGATAAACTGTAGGAGATTACTTCACTTTTTTTCTTTTCAGCGTTATTATTGTTGACCCATATTAACTTAGAGGTATAAAATATGCAGTCCTACAATAACTCTTCTAAAATGATAACTGTGGAAACTATCAGTAAATCGTTTATCATATTACAAAAGAGTCCTGATTATGAAGGTTTCTACATCTTAACATCACGATGTAGAGTGTTTATCGTAAATATGTACTGTCAGTATGTTTATATATCCATTTAACATAAGGTACACTTCTATGGGCAACCTGTTGGTGCAATCTTAGCAGAGACAGAAGAGGCTGCAAAAAAGGCAGCAATGCTTGTGGAGATACAATATGAAGACCTACCTGCTATTCTGACACTTAAGGTAATGATAAGGTGCAACAGGATATGTATCGTTTCGTTTCAAGGTAGATAAAACTATGCCAGAGGTTTATGTTTGATGCATACCCTTTGTTTCAACTGTAGTTTAGGTCTATATTGATTTCCAACTGTTTGACCCTAGCATCATCGATGATTCCTAGAAAGATAGAACAGCTGTATGATGGAGTGCTAATATTTGTTTTGCGTACTGTATCTATTATATAATAACTAAATCTTAGAGGCGCAATTTTTGTAACGTTCGCCTTTCTATCAATAGCTGTTCCGTCTGACGTTCGTTTTTCTATCAATAGCTGTTCCGTCTGACGTTCGTGTTTCTATCAATAGCTGTCCCGTCTGACGTTCGTCTTTCTATCAATAGCTGTCCCGTCTGACGTTCGTCTTTCTATCAATAGCTGTTCCGTCTGACGTTCGTTTTTCTATCAATAGCTGTCCCGTCTGACGTTCGTGTTTCTATCAATAGCTGTCCCGTCTGACGTTCGTGTTTCTATCAATAGCTGTCCCGTCTGACGTTCGTCTTTTTATCAATAGCTGTTCCGTCTGACGTTCGTCTTTCTATCAATAGCTGTCCCGTCTGACGTTCGTCTTTCTATCAATAGATGTTCCGTCTGACGTTCGTCTTTCTATCAATAGATGTTCCGTCTGGCAGCGTTAAAAGTTTCTTTCATTTTATTCATTCTGTCGTTTTAACTGTACGACATCCTCTATTTGTTCACCGTACTTACCTACAGGTGTTTATTTTTTTTATCACAAGATCAATGTGCAGCTGTTATTGGACACACTATAGTAACCATGTTACATTCAAACTTTATTATAATTGTGTTTTCAATATGTTATATTTTTTTATAATCAAAAGGATGCCATCAGCAAGGAATCGTTTATACCATTCAAATCAAAACCACTGCAAATGGGAGACCCTGAGAAGGAGTTTGAAAATTGCGACTTTGTACTGGAGGGAGTGATCCCTTCAGGTTATCAGGAACACATGTACATGGAAACTAATGCTTCAGTGGCTGTCCCGCACGAGGACGACGAGATGGAAGTTTTCATTACAACCCAATCACAGGAATTCTGTCAAGTAAGCTTGTGATTTTGAGAAGTTGGTGGGTGCCATCATTAGCAACTGACTGTGAAATAATTTCAAAATATTTGAGGTATATTCAGTATCTTGCTTTGAAGATATGAATAATTTATTAAGCTGTGAATATAAAACATTGCAACAGGAGTATAGTGCAGAATGTATAAGCGAATTATGGAATTGGAGCTCAAACCTCTCCCAGTCGTTTATGGAGTATTAGCTTGTACCGAAAAAATCGCCCTGTAAGGAACGGAAAAAAACTGATAATGTTAGAAACAGTTCATTTACTGATAACAGGGGAAAAGGTTCATTTTTTATGCGTGTATGTGTGTGTATTTTTGTTTTGTTTTTGCGTTTTTCTGACATACTGACTTACCTGTCTCAAAAGTATAATTGGAAACGGATCATTTCATCATGATTTTGTTTGATGTGAACTCTAGCTCAACAGGTGGTATTTGAACAAATGTATTTATATGGTATTTACTCTAGGTTTATTTTTACAGAAGGCAGTTTCTAAGTTTTTGAAAATTCCGGCAAATCGCATTACCGTTAGGACAAAACGGGTTGGTGAGTACAAAAAAAAAGTCACCACAGAACTTATAAAGTATAAACCGCTATTCGTAATTTGTAATACAGCAACGCATAACCTTAATTACATATCTTTGCCAATGTCCTACTTTGCACAAGAGTTCCTGACTTAAAGCGATAAACTGTCTTTAAAGAATGATAATGGGTTATTTATTGACTATTCCACAAAGTAATGTACTCGTATCACTCGTGTAATTATGAATAAATATATAAAGTTAATCAAAAGTGAAGAAATATAACTCCTACCTGTGTAAGCTGCAGCTTACAAATTATGTATTTCATATTCTAATAAATTTATATATTTGGGTTCATTCATACAAATGCCAGAGTTGAAGAGAAGAGGTTATTTTTAAAAGCATGTTAAAATAGTTATCAATGTATATCACGCTTAATTATGCCTGAAGGTAATAAATGAATGTCACATACATATATTATATATGATCCAAGGCAAGATTCAGTTACTACATATATTAGGATACGTAAGAAGTCTTACATTTTTGTTGTTTTTATAATATGGTCGAAAGTGTTGATGTACTAGTTTCTGACCACTCTTTTAAAATAACTTTCCTCGTAGGAGGTGCGTTTGGAGGAAAACAGTTCAGAGTGGTGTATGCGCTTGCTCCAGCGGCCGTAGCAGCCTACAGGTATACTTTAATTACATCTATATATTTTTTAATTCATACAGTTAAAGGAAATAAAGAGAGAATATGACAAATACAGCAATGTCAACACCATCAACACATTAGAATAACATTAATCTTTACTTGGTTAGATAAGTACTGTTTTCTCGCAAACGTTTGGTCATATACACAGGAAGTAGGTGCTGTATAAAAAAAGCCTTTACGGAAATACGTACATGTACCTGTTCAAACCAATATTTTATATAATTTAGGACAACAAACTTGTACACTGAAGGATACAGTAAGAAAGTCGATCAAAACTTTTCCTCGCTGCTGGTACTACAGTTAAATATAAGCTAGAGAGAATTCTTTTTTTCCCATTTTCGTATGACAAAAATTGTGTGTACAGAAAAGAGGGCGAACGGCAGTTTACTGGTTACAATCACGACTACACATGTACCTTATCGCTGTATGTTGTACACCCATCACCTTGACTACTTTGGTGTCGGAATGCGGGTCAGTCCCTAGACTGTTTTCTTTGAACTGTGACGTTGTATTTTTATGATTAGGTGGTTTACTCTGTATTAAAGTTCAGCAGATATTGCAACTCACCGTTTCATACTACATGTATGTACCGCATCAGAAATACGTATTTCCCATTTCCCATACGTTACCAATTTAGTAATAGATGAGGCGTTTAGTATGACTCAATGACTGTCAAACCACCGTCTTGGTTGTTGTCGAGATCTGCTTATTTTTGATAGGCTGACAGCGGTGCGCAATAGCTAATCAAATTAAATCTGACAATATTTGCCTAAAAAATATCAATGGACGCTCGAAAAATATATAAAACAAATCGGGAAATAGTCATTACAACATTGAATGTTTACTACAAATGATTTTGTATACACTTAAAACAGAACAAAACGACCAGCTCGATGTGTATTAGATAGATCAATGGATTTCAAGATTTCGGGAAAACGTCATCCATTCCTTACCGAGTACAAAGTAAGTAATACAGTGATTTCCTAACTTACATCTGACGTTTCTGGGATCACTGTGTTAAGAGGAATGTCAAAAAACTGCATTTTGAATACAATATTTATTCAATAAAGTGGATTAGGGTGGGGATGGTTTGAGGGGTTGGGAGAGGTTAGGGTATTACTAGGAAACGATTGAATAAATCAAGTAACAATTTCAACACACTGTGTAGTTAGCAAGAAAACAGGTCAATTACCATTATTATTAATTATTATTAAGTATTGAGTAGATAGATAGCGAGACAGTAAGATTACTGGTGACTAGAAAGTGAGACAGTAAGGTTAGTTGAGACTAGATAGTGAGACAGTAGGATAAGTGGTGACTTGAGAGTGAGACAGAATGATTAGTGGTGACTTGATAGTGATACAGAAGGATTAGTGGTGACTTGAGAGTGAGACAGAAGGATTAGTGGTGACTTGATAGTGAGACAGAAGGATAAATGGAGACTAAATAGAGAGACAGTAGGATTAGTGGTGACTAGATAGTGATACAGTAGGATTAGTGGTGACTATATAGTGAGACAGACAAATAAATGGTGACTTGAGAGTGAGACAGTAGGATTAGTGGTGACAAGATAGTGAGACAGTAGGTTTAGAGGTGACTAGAAAGTGAGACAGTAGGACTAGTGATGACTGGTTTGATAAACCCTCGTTGTATGACGTCAGTTCAAATCTTTGTCCTAAATCTTTGAAACATTTTACTTTACAGGCCGGAATCAATAAAAATGGTCAGCTGATTGCGGTCAAACTCAAGATTTTCGTTGATGCTGGATATTCCCTTGATTGTTCAACTTCGGTAATATATGTTTATACCTATTTAAAACGTATTGGTCATGACACAGTTGTGTACTACCAAACACTATGCCGAACTGCAGTCCTGACTGTTGTAAGTAATAACATCCCAGCTTATTCCAGCTTACCTTGTTTATGTCCTTACTGTTATAAGAAATAACATCCCAGCTTATTTCAGCTTACCTTGTTTATGTCCTGACTGTTATAATAACATCCCAGCTTATTTCAGCTTACCTTGTATATGTCCTGACTGTTATAATAACATCCCAGCTTATTCCAGCTTACCTTGTTTATGTCCTGACTGTTATAAGTAATAATATCCCAGCTTATTTCAGCTTACCTTGTATATGTCCTGACTGTTATAATAACATCCCAGCTTATTCCAGCTTACTTTGTTTATGTCCTGACTGTTCTCTGTAGTAACCTCCCATTTTTTAACCTTTAAGCAACGCGAAGCGCCGCATTTGATAAATCTGCAAAACCTTGGTTCTCCTCCGGTGCTTCCACATGCGTGAAAGCCTTCTGGGAACTTGAGGCCGCGTCTTATCTACAAAATTATATTAGGAAAACCTTACAATATTCGCACAATATTTATCATATTTTACCAATGAAATATCATGACTTCTCTGTTTGATACGATCTTTTATCTTCACTAAAGTCAAGATATACGAAATGTTCAAAGGAACAAGCGAAGACATCACTAAGTTGTCCAATCAGAACGGTACTTTCTCCTCACTGCGAAGACTGTTTTGTTTCAAGGTTAGATGAAGCGACGGCAAAATAATTTGTTGTTTTATTTCATTTTTGCAACATACATTATAGTATTTATGTAGCTACTCCATTGATACCATTTTTGTTTGGAAATCTTACCAGATAATAGCAGCAAATGGCAAAGTTGCATTGAGATCCTCATTCAAAATGGAGCTCTCCATCGTTGTCAAGCGTGACGTTATTAAAACCTGGCGTCAAATAATACGCTGCAAATTCCCGCACTTTTCAGATGGAGCAATATTTGCGTCCCGTTACTTTAAAAATGGTAATAAAAAGAAAATTTCATGGTATTCCTGTTGAACAGTATCGTTAACCAGATATTAACATTTTATATATTATTCAATTAAAGAGGAAACGTTTGACTCTTTACTTTAGACAGTTGTTATTTAATCCAAACGTGCATTGTCAAAGGCAATATTTATGAAAATCGTTACAGATATAAATGATATTTTATGTACATGTATATCGTGTACTGTATCATCTCTCTCTCAGAAGATTACGTTATGATATGTACCACATTGACATTTAAACATGCAGTAAAAAGGTACATTTTCGTGTCTTGAGACAATTATAGAGTGACACTAGTGCGTTATGTGTGGGTATGGAGCGTGGACAGACTATTATGAACGGTAAAAGTAATGTCATTAATATTCTGAACGGTAAAAGTAATGTCATTAATATTCTGAACGGTAAAAGTAATGTCATTAATATTCGAAGAATAAATTCACGT
>JAUMHH010118640.1:0-21146 GCA_032359455.1 Chlamys rubida
ACGAGCCCGGCGTCCTACCACTAGACTACCGTGTCTCACAACCCTTCGGTCACGAGCCCGGCGTCCTACCACTAGACTACCGTGTCTCACAACCCTTCGGTCACGAGCCCGGCATCCTACCACTAGACTACCGTGGAAAGGCTGAGGTCCAAAGTTAACCCTTTCACCCCTATGCAACTTTAGTAGACTCTCCCATGCATTGATCTGAATGAGTCCATTATGGTCTACAGTGGTGAAAGGGTTATTAATATGCACAAAAATAGTGAAATTAGAAGTTTGCTGTGTTATAATATTATGAAAACACTCAAGAATGAAAGAATATTTTATACTCTGTCTTTAATTCAATAACTCGTAACTACGGTTTCATCATGGAATCCAGATCAAGAGGGCTTCAACAGGCTTTGTAATTAGCAATAGAAATGCATCTGATTGAAAGAGAAAACTAGTTTTATGTTTTTTTGTAATAACTTTTTGGAGAATACCAATATATTTCATGTTCACATCATGTTTAACCAGAAATTAATGTTGATGTTAAGTGCTATAGGATCGAGTTTTAGAAACACATGATCTAGGTCAAAGCATCTTGGGGACTGTGATCAAACAGGCTTGAATACTATCTAAACAATACAATAGGCTTTTATTGGAAGTGCAAATATCTTCTGCAATAAAATGAAACGAAACACATCGCAGCATCAAAGTCACCATGAGTAATACTGTAACAATAGATTCGTCCCCTGAAGGAACCCGAATGGAGGAAAAAACACAATTTCTGATTAAGCAGAGATTTTAATGCTCATTCAGTAAAACGTAAAACAACAATGTGAACTGTCTCTATTCAGGAAACACAACTTATTATGCGAGAATATAAAGAGCGGTATAATTATAGCACAGAGTCGACTGTACTCTAGTCACCCAAACTTCCGCCATCTATTTCCTTTTCACAGATTGGCTTTTTTTATAGAATTGAAACAAACTTATAAGCAATCAGAAAGAAAAATTGTTCCAAGTTGTGTAATATCGTAGAGAAGGGTTAAATTGTAATCATTAATGGGTAGTTTAACTCCTTAAAAATCATCTTCATCAGAGCTGTAAATGTTAGAGCTTTACAGATTTCAAAGCACTGCAATTTGTTTCAATGGAGAATCACATAGACATTTTAGGATTGTGACATAACGGACATAATGAGTGATTAGTAGAAACTTCCAAGAATCACGGGAAATATGTTCCAAAACTGTTTTTACAGAGTCAGGGTTGATTGTTAGTGTCCAAATGTTTTCTAGATTTTTTCAATTTTTGTTTTCCCTTTCTGTATTTAAACTTATATTTTTTTATTGATAAGAATTTTAAACAAAAACAATACCACATCATAATCCAGGAGGGAAAATATTGATATTTAAAAAAAAAAAAAGGAAATGTAAAAACATTTAAATTTGTTAGGTTACCCAACATTTGAACTTTATGTAAATTGATTTTGTCTGTGGATAATGAAATAGTGGTAAGGATGAGGAGAGTGTTGGGAGAGACAGGAGATGGTAAAGGTCACCACACCACGTCAGACAAGGAAAGGTCAGATGTTAGCTACGGTAGACGTCGGCTTATTAGGATGGACAATATTCCATTTATCTTTGGTGTTACGACCTTTTTAATCCAAGCTTGGATGTTCCTAACCAGTATCATAAAGCTTTGGTTTCTCCATTACTGATAAGACCGTGTTTAAAGCTCCATTTCTTCACAGCATTTTTGTTATGTTTAATTGAACTCAATTTAGATTTGAAATGTATAATGTGAACATTAAAGTCAGTATTTTTCATTTCATAATTATAGTTATTTCTCCAGGTCTGCCCTGACTTTTTAAATATCAAATGTTTTGAAATAAGTAAACTGAGTAAAAGTTAAGTCTGAATAAAAAGTCGTAATAAGTCTTGATGGTTATTTGTAGATTATAAACTCTCTGTATTAAGTTTAGAAACTATTAAGAAATTTCGGTCAACTTTGAATTAGATACCCTGACATGATTTGGTCCCCAATTACTCTAATAATATAGTATGACAGAAAGACTCTCTCCAATAATACAGGAGACAGTGAGAATTGATGACGGCCCACTTTGTAGACTGAAACATGTAAGCTGGACTGAAGTGGCAGAGACTCCCCATTTGATATTGTCTGGTCATACTCGGTGGCTAAGTGGTTAAAGGCCAAGGGTGGGGTATAAAAGGGAGACAACTCGGGGAAATGGAGGAAGACATCAACGATCACCAGCTTCACCACTTAGTGGCAGTCACCAGGTACAGGTTGGTGGTTTTACTCCAGGTACTCCAGTTTTCCTCCACCACTAAAACTTAGCAAGTCCTGAACTCTTCCAATTCAAAGATTCCAGTTCATTATGAAATTTCAAGGGTGAATGAGTCAAATGACCAAGGCCCTCCCCCGTCTGTCACACTTAACCCCCAGTAGGAGTACATAAGCTTGCCTACATCTGTCATTAATGGACAGATACCTACTGTTTATGTTTTAATCTTTGGGAGGAGGAAGAGGAAGGTATGCTGTAACAGGAAAAATAAGATGACCTAGCGGTTTATACTGTAGGTATGTGACAGCATTACCTGTGTTACCTGTGTTAAGTAGACATGTTGCTGTCAGGATGGTATGCAGGCCATAATGTGTGTGAATCAACCCCACCCCTCTTTGTACTTTTACAGTAGGTTACATATCTTTAATTGAAATAATCACATTACCTTAAAAACATAACAACCTAATCAGCAAGTACCTGATCTTGTGATCTATCAACTCCTTACATTAACCCTTCCACCACTGTAGACTATAATGGACTCATCCATATCAATGCATGGCAGAGTATACTAAAGTTACATAGGGGTGAAAGGGTTCAGATTTTCTGTATAATGTACATTATGCTTTCCATGTTTACAAATTTCCGAATTGTTGATTCAGTGGACTCACCAGAAGGAAACAACATACACACAAAAAACTCTCCTAAGTATGATAAAAACCTAATAGCCTGGAACAGGTACTAACCATTCTTCTGACCAAGCTGTATAGTAGCCATACAGCAGGCCTAAAGGATACCTGTCCCTCTGCCTTGTGGTTTTAGCTCACCTGGTCCAAAGGACAGTTCTGTTTTCATATATCATGCGTAAAATAATCATCATTAGCCACTGTTACCATTTTATGTAAATCTTAATTTAAAACTGTAAATAAAAGATAGCCAGTTGTTTAGATGTCAAACACGACCCAGAGCTGTCCTTTGTACTAAGTAGGAACAGTGTAGACTGATTTCTGACAAATTACGCTCTATATTCAATTTGTGCGTTGAGTCACATTAATGTTGACCAGTTGAGCCAATGAGGTAATCTGTGACTATATGTCCTAGCCTTTAGCAACTGGTCGTCTTGTTTTACTGTTTAATGAGCCGTGCGGTGTATCAATCCTAATTTCAAAAAATTAATTAAAAGAAAACTCCCAGGACCTCTGCATTGTTGACCAAGTTCAGGCAACCGCAAATACGTAAACGTGTTGTCATTAAAAAGCAAAGAGAAAGTTCTACTACCATATTTAACTGAATAAACAATGAGGTTCGGACTCATTACGACCAGGGTATTGGATCGTTACTACCAGGGTTCCGGTCCATTCATGCCTGAGATGTTGTCATGAATATTTCAGGAATTCCCTTGAATACCTTGTGGACCGTGTGGTGTAAGTAATGGGGTTGGAGATTAATCGCCCCCGACATGACTGGCCCGCTCTACGACTGGACAGTATCAGTTTGTACCGGTGCCAATGTGTGTACTTAGCACTGCCAAGGTCATTCTGATCCTGTTTCTGTAACGCTTCCAAATGCTGGCTTTAATATTGGCCTGACGTATTTAGGGGGACCACACCTTCACCTGATGTTTTTAGGGGGATCACACCTTCACCTGACGTTTTTAGGGGGGATCACACCTTCACCTGACGTTTTAAGGGAGGAGCACACCTTCACCGATGTTTGTCTTCTCCATTTCATGTTTTAAAAATTTCAAACAGTACTTTCATATAACTTTTCGTTCAATTTACAACTGAAAAACTAACATGGATTGATTTGTATCAGAAACTAAGTGATGAAGTGTATTAATCCACCTATTCGTATCACTGTGTTGTTTGGAGTGATGGCCCTTGACTTAATGTGTAGGACATCAGGTGTAAGTCACACTGCTGGTTATAAGCACTTCACCCTTTCCCCGAGATATCACAAGACAAAGTTATTAGAGGAGTATTATCCTGTCAATTTTATACTCTCAGTATGATCCACTATCTGTCAGAAGCCGGCATGGTAATTTGTGGGTTTGTCCGAAATTTGTCTGAGAAACTCTGCGTTATACGATCTCTTGTGTCTATTGTATGGTGTAGATTCAGTGGCCTTTCCTGATAGAGTCTTCACTTCAGTGGTCAGTGTTTGCTTTTTTCAGAGAGTCAGTCAGTCTGGACAGGAAGGGCTTTATAGAGTCTCCAAGACTAGCGCCGGTCAAAAGGTTCAAGCTGATTCATCGATCATGATGATGACCTTTGTTAAGGTCAAACTTATAGTTCATTTCAGTTGGAGACAGAGACCAAAAGATCCGCTGCCAAACAAGCTCTTGAATATTTAATGAGTTTTCTTTCCTGTCCAGACATGTGACTTTACACTGTATTTAACTTCAGATTTGTTTCTATATATTTTGTAAATCAACTGAAGATCATAAGAATTGTAGTTCAACAGAATATGATTGATATTCCATATACACAATAAAATATACAAAATAGGGTGTTAAAAACAGTTCGTTTTATTTTTGAAATAAAGTTTTAAATGATCATATTGATACATTCACAAATCAATAAACAGAACAATGTAATAGCAATATAAATTCATCCAAAACACCCTAAAACACTTAGTTTACTGAAGTTTTACTTTCCAGTTTGAATTGTAAAATTGCAAAAATGTTCACAAAAAAACAACCCCTTTTACAGTAAGTTATAAAGAAGGAGGCTCGGAGGGACACAAACAGCATAGGGAAAGTCAAACAGGGACAATCTGTATGCCGTAGAAAGTAACAATCCCTTAATTGCCTGTCAGTGGAGATATCATCTGTTATGTGGGCAATATACAATGATAGACCTAACATGCATGCCAGGCTAACATTAGACTGGATTCCAAGGACACATGTTGGGCAGAATTTGAAACATGAGGAAGCTGTAGCCTGTAGTGCCTCACATGCATGGTGCAGTATATTGATTAGGAGGGAGAGGTTCTGCTTCAAATACTGATAACAACCGCAGGGTATATCACTGACCAAGGTCAAGGTCATCCTGTACATACTGTTATTATGATTAATAAAACAAGGTCAAGGTCATCCTGTTTACATCCTGTTATTATGATTAATACAACAAGGTCAAGGTTATCCTGTATACATCCTGTTGTTATGATTAATAAAACAAGGTCAAGGTCATCCTGTTTACATCCTGTTATTATGATTAATAAAACAAGGTCAAGGTCATCCTGTATACATCCTGTTATTATGATTAATAAAACAAGGTCAAGGTCATCCTGTATACATCCTGTTATTATGATCAATAAAACAAGGTCAAGGTCATCCTGTATAGATCCTTTCATTATGATGAATATTTATTTGATACAGATCCTGTAAATTATGATTCACAAAAATGACATCCAGGTCATCATGCATAAAACTTGTATCTATGATTCATTAAAAACTAAGTGATCTTTTTATTCCTGTGAAGATCGTGTAAATCATGATAGATATAAAGTAGGCCAAAGATATGGTGGTCGCATGGCAGAGTGGATATCACATTTGTCTTTCACCAAGGTAGCCTGGTTTTAATTCTCTGAATGTGAAAAGGTATGGGCCCGGGTCACCTGGCCATCAGGTGGGTTTTCTCAGGGTACTTTGGTTTCATCTTGTTAATTTGGATTCATATTATTAGGTTAAGCTATGCTGATTCTAAATAAAGATGTATATATATGTATATGAGTAACAGATAACATAAACTGTTAGAGTTAATGTCATTGTAATTCTGAATACATACTGTAAATTAATAAGGTTTGGAGAATTCTGGTACGTCTCAAAGTTGGTCAAGGTCATATGGTATCTAAATATAGAAACATTTGCTGATTGAATAACGTAAACATGACAGGAATAGTGTTTGGATGTTAATTAAATTGTTGTCAAAATTTGTTGATTTAATTGATAAAAAATTGTACTATTCAACTTTCAAACATATTCACTGTAATGAGCGCCCAGAGGAGGGGTACTAGTTACAGTTTATATGGTGTATATATATCACCTGAAAAGATTACACTTCCTATCTGTACCCTGATGCTTGAAAGTTTAATTAATCTAGGGTCTGCATGAGTGCAAGAGTTCTCTCTAGAGTGAAATTGAGAACACCTCATCAGTCCAGGCTGAAAGTACAGCCATACAGAGTATGCAGGTTAACCTTTTAATTTGAATTAATTTCTGTGGAACGAGACAAGATTAACAGCATTAATACATATAAGTGTCACGGAACTAAACATCACTCACATCCTTAGTCTGCAAATGATTCAATAAATAAACCATTTATTAAATTTTAAAAAAGATGGTGGCCTCTTAAGCTGTTGAAAACGGGGACTACTACAGTAGTGTTTCTATATCTCTATAAGTGAGTTAGTAATAAGCCACTAAATTACTTTGACCCCTCGACCCCTCCAGGGTATTGTTCACCATCCTTCTGGAGTATAGTACCTGCAGGCTTGTAGAAGTGGTCAGAGATCATCACACACACAGCCTTTGCGTGGGTGTCGATGTTACAGGACTCTGGTCTCCTCTATGTGTGAACAAGGAAACTGACCGCGTTCTAAATCAGTCCTATACCGTTGGGGAATTCACTTTTTATTACTACATAAAACTATGTTTGGTTCATTTTTGCAGTCTTATAGGAAATGACCAAGATCAAAAGCCTAAAGATGAAATACTATCTCTTACAAAGGATAACGCACTTCAACAAAGAAAGACAAGGAAAGATAACTCATTATGACAAGTTAAGATAACTCAATATGACAAGGAAAGATAACTCATTATGACAAGTTAAGATAACTCAATATGACAAGGAAAGATAACTCATTATGACAAGGAAAGATAACTCAATACACATATCAGGAATTTACAGACTTGACACAGTTAACAGGTGTTCACTGATACAGACAAAATAAACAGCATTTCACTGACTCTCTAAGACCAATTATATCAAAGGTTTGATGATAAACTAAGACAAATTGTATATGAGTTAATAAGACAAATAAACAAGAGTTAAATTATAAACTAAGACCAAACGATTTATTAAATCATATTATACAAGAACTTACTGATTAATGAAGACAATTATACAGGAGTTTATTGAATAACCAAGACAGATTATACAAGAATTTAATTATTAACTAGACAAATTACACATGAGTTTACTTATTAAGAAAACAATTATGCCGGAATCAACTATTTAACTAAGACAAATTTATAATAGAGGGATTTACTATTTAACTAAGACACATATAGAGGGGTTTACTATTTAACTAAGACACATATAGAGGGGTTTACTATTTAACTTAGACAAATATAGAGGGGTTTACTATTTAACTAAGACAAATATAGAGGGGTTAACTTATAATTTAACTAAGACAAATATATAGGGGTTAACTATTTAACTAAGACACATATAGAGGGGTTTACTATTTAACTAAGACATATAGAGGGGTTTACTATTTAACTAAGACAAATATAGAGGGGTTTACTATTTTACTAAGACAAATATAGAGGGGTTAACTATTTAACTAAGACAAATATAGAGGGGTTAACTATTTAACTAAGACACATATAGAGGGGTTCACTATTTAACTAAGACAAATATAGAGGGGTTTACTATTTAACTAAGACATTTTATACCAGAGTTTACGCAGTTTACAAAGCAGTCACAATAAAATATTCTGCGGCCAGCAAGAATTTTATAATTTTATTTCATTTTTTAGTGACTTTGTAAACAGGAATAATTGATATGCTTGCCTCGTTTCATGTTTTGGTTCGGCCACTCCCAGGAGGGCTACTATCCATTACTGGCTGGATCAGTTAGTACAAACGTTGGTTAGTTGTAAAGTTATTACAATTCCTATCACACTTGTCTTTATAATGGTGATTTTACGACTGCGCTGTTAGTATTCTGATTACATATAGTGTCATATGTACATAGAAAATAACAAGTTTTTTTCTTTATGTTTGAATAAATTGCTAGTGGTTATGTACAGAAATGGGGTCTGTGGTGGTGGCATTACGTAACAGTACGGCACGGAACGTCTGACAGCCTCCGTTAGGTACAATCAAGCCACCCCTCAAATAGCCTGCTGCAGTAGCTCAGTCTTTTCCTGTGGTTTCAGATCAATAATAAATAGCCAAAGGATCGGTGATTTTGAGTATTTGTGTACAAAGAAAATATTTTTTTCTTTAAGGAACATTTTAAATATTTTTAGAGGTTTTGTATTCATCAAGGCATTCAATACCCATGATTTGATTATGAAATTGTCTCGTAATATTATAGCTGAACAGCACAAGTTGATGATTTGGTAGGAAGGGAAGCTGTATCATGATGACAACCCGTGTGTTCCCGTAAGAAGATAACACTGAATATATAGGAAAAAGTTACGTTAGAAATTGATTAATTTAAGACTGACAGGAAATGGGGAGCTATTAGGGGTATAGATGGTCCAGAGAGGGTATAGATGGTCCAGAGAGGGTATAGATGGTCCAGAGAGGGTATAGATGGTCCAGAGAGGGTATAAATGGTCCAGAGAGGGTATAGATGGTCCAGAGAGGGTATAGATGATCCAGAGAGTGTATAGATGGTCCAGAGAGGGTATAGATGGTCCAGAGATGGTATAGATGGTCCAGAGAGGGTATAGGCAAAAGATGAGGTTGTTGAGGTATCCAGAGGGGTCAGAGGGTATTAATTAGGGCATAGAGGCATCCAGAGGGGACAGAGGGTAATGCTTAGGACATAGAGGTATCCAGAGGGGGCAGAAGGTAATGCTTAGGACATGGAGGTATCCAGATGAGACAGAGGGTATTGATTAGGGCATAGTGGTAACCATAGGGGGCAGAGGGTATTGATTAGGGCATAGAGGTATCCAGATGAGACAGAGGGTAATGCTGGGAATGTAGGGGCTACAGAGGGGGCAGAACTAGGGTACTAATGAGAGCATGCGATACCATTGATTGTTAGAGAGGACGGGGACATCTTGAGGGGACAGGGGGATTAAGGTGGGAGCTTGAGATGTCAAGGGGTGTTTTGGTATGTCACTGTGGGTAGAACTGGGTATCTGGACAGCGCAGGGGTATGTTGGGAGACAGAGGTATGCAGAATCTTTCTGTAAATTATCGATACTTTAGAATACTTATTCAGTATGAGAGTAACACACCACCTTGAGACTGAGTGTTTTAAGTTTAGTTTTATGATATGTAGGCTGATGCGCTGCACAAGACAGAGTAAGAAAGGATTGGCTTCTGTTTATATTACATAGAATAGAAGAAAACAAGATATTTTTAAAAATGAAAATTTTATAAGTGTCTATAAGGAATTAAAACAGGTGGGTGAAAAAATAGGGAGGTTTAAAGGGTGAATTATTGTACGCATGATATCAAAAAATGTGATGTATCTTAGCTTTGTATATAGCAGGTCTTAAACTTTGGTACAGTTTGGTGTTAGGAACGGTTCCTACCTAACCCACATCAGTTGGATACAGATACAGGGTTTGTGTAGAGATGTAATCTGTAGCACAAAGGCTGCCAAACCCATATATATATAGGGTCTGATGGCAGACACAAACTGCAACAGTTTTGTCCCTAACTCTCCAAAATCATATCATTCATAAATCATAAAATAAAGATTTGGAGATAGAATCATCTACTTGTGAAAAGAGGTGATAAGTAATGTTTAAAAGCATACCATCATATATTTTTATGACACTGGATGTTACACATGTAATGTAACACAGGTAGGTTCATACCTGTCAGGTAAAAAACATCATACCTGTATTATCTTACCTGTCAGGTGAAAACATCACACCTGTATTATCATACCTCTGTATGAATGTCATCTTTAGTAGAAATATTTTCAAAAAAAGTTGATATTTAATTTCGCCTTCGTTTAAAAGGAAAGTAAAAGAGGTGTGATGTGATACTGCTGTGTATACATATGTAGTGTGTCTGTGATATTGACTTTGTACTATAGCATGGTTTATTGTATCCTGGATGGTAGAAGCCATACCAAGTCGTCAACAGTATACCCCTCCAACATTCATAAATTATGTGAATAAGCAAACAGAAAAAATTAAGGCCAGAAAAAATCTCTGAAAAGGAAGGTTAGAAATGAATAAAACCACGTACCTGTACCTGACGGAGAAATCTTAGGTGATACACACTGGTGTTGAAACCTTGTTAATCACTAGAGAGGTGTATATAACCTTTATGGAGTTCTATTTATCCACTATAGACTGATTGTACCTGGTGTTATAGTCTGGTCCTCCGGCTCTGCCGAGTAGCCCAGGGTTCCAGTATCAGATAGACAGTCTGGCTCTTTAGGAAGCTCCGGCGTGTGGCTGTCATGGGGAGGAGCACGGTGCCTGCACAACACTGGCTCTACCAAGTTTTGCCCCGTGGAAATTCCTCATTGGAACTAGTGTGAATTAGGAAGGTAGTGATACGGAGAGGCCACACATATAAAAACCAGGGGAAGCATTCAGCAACTCATTGTGGATGATACGGCAGACAATAGGACATTTAGTTTAAGGAATTGCTAGTTTAATTTGTGTGTATCGGATACTAGGTGTTAATTGTTTCACTATATGGAGTATAACATCTGTGTGTTATAGTGGGAGAACCTACAGTGCCGACCCAGGATCACAATTCTGTCCGACCAACACCCAATTCTGTCATGTTAGCCCCTGTGTGGGGTCAGGACCATCCTCCCGGGGAACAGGACACGCCCCACCGTGACATAATTGTACCTCATTGCGGAGACAGTTCAGAAGACACACAGGTAAGACAGTATTTACACCTGAAGTTGTGTTACCTTTGTCAACCTTTCACTGTCAGATTTAGCAGTGTTGTTGATGACTTTATTCTTTGTGATTAATTTTTTTTTAGCGTAACAGAGTGAGATAAGATTTTAACACCACAGGTGAGCTAAGTTAAATGCTGTATTTAAAGGTGTGATGACCCGTTTAATAATACATTATTATGTCATACAAAAAGTTGGACAGGTGAGAATTTCTTTTAATTAGGTTTGACAGGTGATAGTTTAATTTGTTTGGGTTTTAAACGATCTCAATGATTTCTTTTACCAATGATTTACAACTGAAATACAATATTGTACAAACAAAACTTGATCAAATATGTATATTATTAATTAGTTGAAATGTGATTGAATGCCTTGTCATTTAACATTTGTGGTTGGGATTGTTCAAGGGTTGGATGTGGAGTGAGGTTGTGGTACATATAAGGAATAGATAGGGGGTAATAACTAAAAAATATCATGAGTTTAACCCAACCACCAACCATTGTTGAAGCTTGACAAGAACCTGGGTATTATGTTGTGTTACTGTAACAAACCATTCTATGATAGGTGGTATTAGCCCCTGATTGGAGTTACAGACAGCCCAGGTACTGGAGCTAATCTAGTACTGTAAAATACTAGTTTTATAGTCAATGTACAGGGACTGTTTATGACTTGGCATGATTTCACAATTTTTCAGTTCACTTCTATGAATGTTGTAGTCTTTAATGCCTCGTTTTGCGTGGCATTCAGACGTTTTCATGTCTACACATCTTAAAACACGTGACAGGTGCTTGCTCTTTCGATATGTGTTCGCTATTGAATACCTAATTTTCAACATTTTCCCTTGATGCAATTTCCTCGTGTTACCTAGATCTGTTTAGGCCAATTTTGTCTTGTGTAACACTGCATGGAACGACTTACTGAACCAGCTATTCATCCTTAAAGTAAATTGAATTAACTTTTGTTTATGGGGGAAGTACCTTTTCCTTTATGGCATTCAGGCCACAGTGGGGGGAAGCATGTGTTGTCAATTGTTACATACACCTTGGGGGATTTTCTAAGAACTCAAAAGTTGTAAGATTTCTGTTGGAATGGAATTATAAAACACATAAATGTACAAGGTCTGTTGGAGTGAAGGTACATGGCTGATGTATTTGTGAATATTGGTTACCACTATTTCTACCAGAACTCCAGGCTGGTGGTACAAAATGTGATGAGAAATTATGCTACGGTAATTTGAATTTAAATGAAATGAACAGAAGCTTCACAAAGTATCTTTCTTAAGATATGATCAATTTTAACCGGAAGATGATTTGATTGATTTTAACATGCGGTCTGAATATTGAATTTGATGTTTCATAACGTCTTGGTTACACAACAGTGTATACTGCAGGCTGTATATAATCATTGTTTCTCACGTCGGGCCGAGTGATCAATGGACAGGATACGATAATTAGTCAATTTTTTACTGAAACTTTTTAATTAGAAAATTGTCAAAGATTCACATACATCAACCAATCAGAAAAAAATAATATAAACGAGGTAATATCATGTTAAGGCTTATGTTATCATACCAGGAAGTAGTACAGACACCTACAGGGGTTGGTATATACTCTTATCATAATATACTATACAAATTATATAAAAATACACTTAATATTATCAATAATATATGTATAATTATATACAATACAATACAATACACATCACATAAAGTACACAATACACTACACAAATTATATATAAAATACACTTAATATTATCAATAATACATGCATAATTATATACAATATAGTCTACACATAATTCTGGAAGTCTGAAAGACTAACAGCTGGAAATGTATGAGGCTTCAAAGCTGAAAATATAGGCTTCAACATATTATTATGAAAGTTTCTGGCTTCAACAGCTGAAATTCTATGAAGCTTCAACTGCTATATATCAAGTAGAATTAAAAAAAACTTAGAAAACATACAGCACTTTAAAAGCTGAAAGTTTATGAGGCTTCAGCAGCTGAAAAGCTTAAGACTTCAACTTCTGAAAATCTACGAGACTCGAACTGCTAAAAATCTATTCTTCTCCAACAGCAAATTGTTTTTCCAACTTCAATAGATCAATCGATGAGACTCATGTGGGAAATGATATGAAGGAAGTTGGACGACGGTATAACAGGAATTTGTGTAGGTGAAAATTGGCCTGAATCAATATTATTAACTTGAAATTGGGTTTTAAAGGAAAAGGAAGTTGATTTTAAAATTATAGTGATAATGCTTAGAAATGCCACCACATGCTTTTGATATATTATTGTGTGTTTTATGATTCCTGCTATCCAGTATCTATAACATCATAACGATGTATTGATTTTGATATGTAGAAAAAATTCTGTAGGTATTACATCTTTAGCTCTGGTCATTGAAAACCTAATTAAATTCAAATTGAGATAAATCTAGATTTATCACATAAGCCGAAAAATTATAATTTGTCTCCCACAAAATGCTCGGCTTAGGGTACATCTGTGATCAATATCCTAATTATTACACACGTAGTCATCTCCACAGTGTACATGTATCAAAGGTAAGAAAAAAGGGTATAAAACAAAATACCCAGGGATAAGTTTAAATTCAACAAAATGTGAAATTTTTGTCTTTATCAGTCAGAATATTTTCCCAAACAAAGCACAGACAAAGCACAAAGGATGTTGCTTATAATTTGCCATTGGCAAGTCATTTATCTTCTAGTTGAGAGATTAAGGAAATTTTAGAGGCAACAAATGTCTGGCTGAATCACTTTGTGCTTGAGTTCAGAAAACCCAGACAGCCATTGTTCATACTTACATTGAACATCTAGATATACTTAAGGAAAACTTATATTAATCAAGTATAATTTTTAAAAAAAACCTGTATCAGATTGATTGTGTAAAAGGAGTGTAAAGAAAGCAGAACATTTATTATTGTCATGTGACACCCACTTTTAGTAGGAGTTATTGCCCTTTGTAGGCACTTTATATTAACGGCTCATGCATTCATATTTACTGGGAATGAAATATGAAAATTATAATTTGTTTTCTTAGACAGGTTCTTTTGATTCAGGATAGATTTAAAACAAACTGTTTTACCATACGGACAAAGATATGTTTTTGAGGGAAGCAAGGTCATATTTTCTGCAGTTACCAGACGGTCCCTCAGGCGACAAGCATCAACCGGAAACCATTTGGGTTTATCTGTTCTAACTTGAATTTTACGTCATGCCACAATTAATCTGGCTATATGATAGAAAGACTGAAACAGTTCTAGATTGGAAAAAAACCCATATATAATAGTTGTTGGTGTCATTGGTTTATATAACTACATTTTTGGTTGGTAGGTTTGTCTAAGGGCTGACTACAACGGAAACATCAATATTGTTTCTAATCTGCAGTCTTAGCTATAATATGCAATCACAACAGTAATATCATATTTAGTTATATGGACCATAAAAAAAATGAAAAGCATTAAATAAATGTTATTTTGAGACACCATCCAAGGAGAAATCTTGCCATTCCTATACTAGTATATGTTTAATTTTACGAAGGACTTATTATCGTCCATCTCATTGGAAAGTTGTGCCAGAAAAATGGCATGTAAAGTTGTTAAATGGGCAGATGTTCTGATTTGTTCAACCATGTCCATTTCGAAAATGCCATAATCCATTATTGACTTACTACTGTTACTGGAATGTCTGTAAATTTGGAATACTTTATTCAACGATTGCACTTTAAGTGATTCATCGGAAGCAAAAGACATAGCGTTGATAATTTAGTCACAAAGACCCATAGGACGCGACAAAAAGTTACAATCACTAAACAACACATATTTCTAGAAAGTTTTACTGAATTGTCTGCAAACGTTTTTTTTAATTTTTTTCCCTCTGTTATATATTTCATTATATAGCTTTTCACTCCAGACTTATTCGCGATTGGCAGATACCAATGGTATATGAGGTTTCCCCTGTGACACAGTAACCATATATTGTCTAACCCTTAGAGCTGATAGCTCGGCTCACATACTTCTTTGTAGAAGTTCAAATTGTAAAAAATCTAGCTGGCATTATTGAGTTGAAACCTCTAGCGTAAACAAAGAATACTTGATGCGGGCATACCATGTAAACCTGAACAATTCAAAACCATGTTATTCTCCCATTTTAAGTTTTTGTGATTTCTTGAGTTTTTCAGATGTGGCCATGTTGTCTCTTTGATGTGTGCAAATGTTTGCAGTTTCAATTTTTTCTTCAAAGTTATTGAAATTATTGAAAATTAATTATAATATACAATAGGAAAAAGGAATAGATTACACTTCTGAACAAGTTAAATGTATATTAAGTGATCTCCCAGATTTGTTATGATAAAAATAACAAATACAGAATTGCCTGCTATGGACTACAGGTGATAAATACATATTCAATATTAAGTATGTCTTCCGTCCTCTGGCATATGTAGTTGAATTTGAGAATATTGCAGGTTAATTAGGAATGTTTCACTCCCATAGGAACTTCACACTCTCCAGGGTATTCATAGATATAGACCGAGCTGATCATTAGTTATAATCAGTGTAGAACACTGTAAATATTGGAATCTTTTTCTTTTGAAGTAAATTCCATGTGACATTTTAGATGTATGTCATTTCCTTGTGTTTTGAGATCTTCACCGTGTTATGTTCATGTGTTTAATATTTATCACGATATCAGTTGATAATTCACACCAACTAAACCTACAAGTCTATAAAAGAGCAAATCTTGATGGAAACATGATGGAGTTGGGTTGGGCGATTTCTGAAATAACTTTATGTAGCACATGATAAGACTTTTTTTTAATAATGACGTTACACTGAATTTAATGTATATTTAATGGATGCATGTAATCTTTGGAGTAACGAACCGTACACACATAGGGCCCTCGTCCAACCCCAGCCTATCTAGGTGTATCAGAACACCGCACATCTACCCAGAGTGTTGACTGCAATACCTGCGTCCGAGATGTAATTGATTTAACCACAAATTATGCGTGTCAGATTGACAGTTGATCTTTGCTGGTCTAACACCTTGCAGAAGTTACCTCCCCTGTCTGCACCACACAACCCCATCCACAACATCTGTTAGTCTATCCTCTTTATGTTTATTGTTAAATCAACTTTGAAAATTTTGATCTGTGATCTTGCAAGAGTGTGTCGTTGATGATAATATGTGGTGAACATTTCCTTATGACATTATTTTGCCTCACTGCATACTGCCCAGCGTACCTAAGGATTTTCGTACGATTCTACCAAAAACTGAAACTAAGTACTTGAAACAGTGTTTTTTGGCAAGACTAGCTTTGATAGCTTCCATCATTTATGGAGGAAACCATACCTTGTAGGACTTCTATAAGAAACGATTTAAGATGGAATAAACAAAATATAATCAACAACCGTGTTCTTAGTGTAAAAAACCCACTGCGTGTATAGTCCCGGATTCAAACTCCGAACTTCAGGCTGCTAAACTATCGCTCTGACGGATTCAGCTACCTAGTCGACGCATGTGTCCTGTCCCAGTAGTTACAGTTATATCAAAACGAAGGTTACTGCATATAGGGAAAGCCACAGTACCGTGGGACAGGAATCACAGACATTGCCATTTAAATGGGTATTTGTCGTCATGCTATTAAAAGTTACATTTGATGCTGACCTGTTATACTGGCTTTAAAATCTAATTTTCTTGTTTTCCATTTTAAATTCTTTGATAATTCATGTGTGTAAATTGTTGTATTAAAATTGAATATTTAAAAGAATAATTTCATTTTAATTCAATCATGATTAAAACTGTATATTTCAATCTTTTAAGTGTTGAGGTCTAATGTACATAGTTTAATCGTTTGAATCTGCCGTTTGAATCTCTGTAAGAACTATGAAATAAATAGGAAATAACGATGAAATCGGAAATCGAGTTTTGTGCTTACAAGATCAGTATTACCGTATACGGAAATGTCGGTGAACCCTAACCCTAACGCTATACAGGTCCCTGGGGACTGTTGATGTCCAGAATGACTGGGATAAGATGCTGACAATAGCAGGCTGAGAAGCTGCAGTAAAGACCAATGTCTATTGCACACCGTGTGATGTGTCTGATAGGGAAGTCCTGGTTTCTTGTCTTTGATACACTTACAAGATATTTATTGCCCCTAGTGTTTTGATACCAAATTTACTAATGCTGTTTTCAATTTTCAACTGAACAATTCCTTTATGGCCCTTATATCACATAGGGGCCTGCATTGGGCAATTCTCTTACAGGGCACAAACTTCTCGCACATTTTATATCGGCTTATAGATTTCTTGCCTTTTTTATCATTATCGTATAAAAACATCAATTTTATCGTCAGGAGTAATATTGGTTTCCCGATAAAGCGTGAGGCATGTAGAGTTGGTGTATAAAACCTGTCGTCTCCATGATGGACTGACTAACGATACACCTTGTTATCAGGCTCAAATCGTCAGTGTTTTATAGTCTAGAGAAACCTTCTTGTAAAGCCAACATTTTGTATTTATCTGACAAAACAGGAAATAGATCTTCAATAAGTAAACATATTTTATTTCTCTCTTATTACATAAATATTTATGAATTACTAATTTCTCCATTATTATTTTTTGAATGGAGAAGTATATAAGGTAGTCGTAATTAGATGATAATCAGTTTATCACACAATGTTTTCAGGGTTTGTCGTAAGAACAATTTTCTCATTGTGAGCATTTGGATGAAATCAAGAGGCCACTGCACCCCTGTAAACACAGCGTGATAATCTATAAAGGTTGCTGAATGCTTCTTATGTTTGGTCATTTTTTATGCCCCCGCCATAAAATGGGAGGCTTTATTATAAATGTTATTATGACCCTTCCTGTGCTGATTCAATGTAAACACTTAGCAACTTCATTCTTTCACTGATTTTCGTCAAACTTTATACAAAGGTCAAGTATGAGTATAGGTTGGACATCGGTGTGTATCAGGGTTCCAAGGTCAAGGCCAAGGTCACGGTTTCTATATAGGGGGCATTCATGTCTTACAGACATTTTCTAGTTTTTTATATATATTTCTGACCAGATAATTGAAGTCGTTTTCTTGTAAATCATCTTCTTTTTCTAGGGGTTTGCCTTCTTTCTCGTGTTCTGCAAGTTATATGTTGCTTGCTTAGGAGGTGTACAAAGTGTTCTTTGATATTATTGTGGCAGAGTTTAATTGTACATAGAATTACGATTGCCTTCTAGCTTCGAGCTAGAGGGGATTTCCCTTTAACTTAGTGGTAGTGCGTCCGACTAGGGACCGGGAGATCGAGGGTTCGATCCCCGGTGGAAGCACGCTATTTTCTTTCCTGTTACATTATATATCCCATTTACTAATTTGAAAACTTGCAACATGTCTGACCCAAGTCTCATGTACTCCATATATAGTGGGTAGCCCTAGAGCCTCGAATCTCTATGGATGTGTTAGGTCTTAGATGCAAGGGAGCAGTTGAGTGGCCCTCCTCTGGACTTTTTCGATAGTTATTTGATCCTTTTTAAGGATCATCCGATGGGTGCCCAGACTACTGCGGTCTAACATGGCTTTACCTATACAGCTAAATGTCCTAGATATCATTCCTACATTTCTGTTTACTTTGGCTACTAACAACTTTAAATTACAGTAGTTTCATTAGTCACTTCTAGGTCCCTTGCACTGTTGATGTTTTGTATTTCATGTACTTCCCCCCTGTGTCGGTGGTTTTGTATGAAGTGTCACATTTATATTTATAATATATAACTGTTACATTTAAAATGTTTGCACTTGTCAGTGTTTAGTTCCAACATCTAAGTTTGTAGGTCTGCCTGGAGTTGTTGTCCTTGTTCTCCTTGATCCATTGCATGATACATTTCGGTGTCTACATAAATGAGAAACGATGGTCCACTGTACACTACCTGGGGTACTCCCATTGTAACTTGGCACGTGCTGGATTCACACCCGTTTATAACCACGGTGGTATGCCTCTGTATGCGTCCTAACTGGTCGTGTGACATGAATTGAGGCTTGTTTTCTGTCTCTAGTACGTATTTTGATGTCCTTGTCATTAACGTTAATGCTGACTGCTGCTGCTGCTAGAGACAGTTAATCGGGAAGTTCATTTGACAGGTTCTTGTCCCTTCTCTAGTACACTTTGTAGCCTACTGTACGATACTGTATACAGTACAATATGTTTTTCCCTATTTTTTATCATTCTTATCACAGTATGTGTGTTGAGAAAAGGGGGAAACAAACAAACAACAGTTTCCATTCCTCGAAACGTGTCTCTGAAGGCCATTGTTGATAATCTAACAGTAGATTTTTTTCATGGAATGTGTCTAACAATGTAACATTAATTTTGGCTGTTGTCTTACACTTTTAAACAGATGAAAACACTGGCAAACTTCAGTACTCCCCGTGATTTTAAATGAAGAATCAAGTTGCAAATCCGAGATAAACACTGAACCCAAAAGGTAAAAAAAAATATCTGAAATCATTTGGTCACATAAGATTGTGGCTATAGTTCTAGTCTATATTACATTATAGCATACAGTAGCTTTCCCCAAACTGTCGTAAGAGCATTTAAAAAATACGTTTTGGAATTGATTGTGGAGGGAAATAACAAAATATATCACACACTAAATTGCACTAACAACACTCTAGCATTGTGTGAAATATATAAATGAAGAATTGGAGATCAAAACCGAATAGAATGATATAGATCTAAGTAGAGTAAACATAAATCGACACTTATTGTACTACGACGTTTAGTACTACTGTAGTCTAATGTTAATACCCGGCGTCCTCTGCCTCGGCCACTACGATGTTATGTCCATCCCCTTGGCGTGCTTATAAAATATGCTACTGAAGGTGTTACTTACCTGACGCTAACGTTGGTCATTGATAATATAAAAGTCTGTATCTCAAGGCGGATCCCTGGTCGAATCGAAAGTAACGAACTTTTTTAATACTGCAGTAGAGCGCCCCATCCTTGTTTCTCACATTAACATAACAGTTAATATTTGCCGTTTTCATCATTCCAGTATCTGAACCACTTCCCCGTTCCTTGGTAAAATAGATTAAAACAGATACCGCAAACATCGTGGCATTCTTGGTCCTGATAGGTTTTTGTTCCATTGTGAACTCCATGGCAGAGTAAGATGAAATAGCTGACGTCGAAGACTGACGTAATATGACGTCACAACATGACGTCATACAGGAAACGACGTCATGGAGGAATAGTGCCCGTGGGAAACGGTGTCACGGAGGAATAGAACCCGGGGAGTGATAGTCGGCTGGAGTAAAATATATATGAACTGTTACCGCACATTTTTCCAGTTTTTATGCATTTTATAAGTACATCAAAAGGGGCCCCTTTCCTTTCTATTCAGAGTCCAATAAAATAACAAAAGCCTTCCATATCCAGACAGTTATGATTTTATTCACTTTTTGCAAACCATATACTTTATATTCCAACAAGTATGACAAAAGAACAATAACACAACAGTGACTGAAGATAACAGACGTCCACGCCATTGTTGTCGTCTGCTTGAGTCACCTGCGGGAGAGGAACATGATGTTTTATTATCCCATTATGGCCCTTTCCCGAGGGTTTGTTTTCTGATAGTTGTTAACAGTGCCCTTCAGGCGAACATACAAAACAATATTGTAAGAGTAATTACAAACAAATAAATACCAAAATACAACTAACACTTCCTCGACCTTCTGCTGATATGACGCCGCTGAACGACTTCACTGAGCCTGAATAGTGCCAAGAGGATTGTCGTCCGGCGTTAAGGTACGACTTCACTGAGCCTGAATAGTGCCAAGAGGATTGTCGTCCGGCGTTAAGGTACGACTTCACTGAGCCTGAATAGTGCCAAGAGGATTGTCGTCCGGCGTTAAGGTACGACTTCACTGAGCCTGAATAGTGCCAAGAGGATTGTCGTCCGGCGTTAAGGTACGACTTCACTGAGCCTGAATAG
>JAUMHH010118751.1:0-21142 GCA_032359455.1 Chlamys rubida
ATGTCATGGTCACAATAATGCCAAGGTCACAATAATGTCAAGGTCAAAACAATATCAAGGTTGCAACAATTTCAACGTCACAACAATATTATCAACACCAAGAACATAATAAACCCAATGTCAAATAGCCATCTGAGTTTCCTAAATGCTCATTTTTGTTACTGTAAACTTTTGACCAATGCTTCTAGAGCACCCATTTTAACAATATTAAACAACAGTTAATGCCCTAGCTTAAGTACAGTTTAATATATAGCTTTAGTACAGTTTAATATAAAATAATATATGAATATTACCATAATGAGCTGATGTGCTGAAAGCACACTTTGTATAGTATGTGTAAAATCTAATTTACCAAAACTAACACTTAAGTGATAGCAATGTATTATGTCCACATACAGTGACCATTAATCTTGACCTACAGTAAGTACATTTGGATTTGTTCACCATCAAGATACAAATGTCACTGATAATCTTTTAACTGTCTTTAACAAGTATGTGTGAGCAGCGAATTGCTGATGTAAACGTGTACAAGTGAACTGTACTCATGATGTTGCAATCAGCTAATGCATACCATCACTACATGAGGAAATACATGAAAAATAAAATTAAATACCACCCAATTATTAGATGTTTCCTTTAATGGGTTTTTAATTTGCATTGTTAGCCATCTGTAGATAAAGGTGTGACAAGGCTAGGAGTACTTGGCAACCCTCCATACGCACACGAACAGCTATTTGGGAAACATGGACTGGACATAGACATGAGGGATACCAGTACATCTAGTTTAATTACTGGACCTATCCTACAGGGATTAATATGTACAATCAGGTCATAGGTCAAACAGTCCAAATCAATCAGCTTAGTCAATCAATGAGTCATTGTATCAAATTGGTGATCAGACCATACGCTGTTAATTACTTTTCATTTCCACGAGTTTGTCTTAACTAATTCATATGCTAATTTCTTGACTCTGCAAGTCATTAGTGCTTGAATCCATCAAACCACAAACGAGTGAGTCATTGAATAAGTCTATGGATTTTTATTCTGACCCAACAGCTAAACAATTCTTCTCCATATGCCTATGCAATGCCTTCTGGCCCAGGATCAAAACCACAACAAATATTAGAAACATTCACATACATACTGTTAAATCGTTTCTACCATTCTGATCCGGTTCTTAAGTCATGTCTGGTCCTAAAATCCAGTCTAACTTTTATAAACAATCTGTGCCTTGGGGGCCCCTGGGAACTGTTTTACAAGAGGCAGGTAGAGATAGCTGGGCCATTACTTATCTGGCCCAGATGAGGGGGAGCCGGCACCATAGATCAGCCTCTGTACCACACTCAGCGCAAACCTTAATGGATTTTATTACATATTGAAATTAAATTAAACTGCTATCGTTCTGCGGCCTGTCTGAAGTCATTAGGATATTCTGCCGGTCCTGATTGTGTTTCTAGTTATAGCATGAGTTGGAATCGTACATCATCCTTATAGGTTTTGAGGTGTCAAAATGTGGTGTCATCATTACATATGCTGTACAAGATCTGGCCACACAGCACACCAGCAATTACGTTGTGCATTTTGTGTGCGTGACAGCTGCACATACCACCAAACGTACGCAGCAACTTGTTGCATTTATACTTGATGCTTCAAGTAATACAGTTTTTTTAATGTTCGTATGAATAAATGAATTTCATTTTGTCTGTGATGTATTGAAACTACACGCCATTACCATTTGCTTCTAATGTTGCTTGATTTTATCACGAGGAATTTTACGTCAAAGAAACATTTGATAAAAACATCATTTAAGAAGTAATTCTATGGGCTTTCTTTAGCCTGTACTTGACATCAGATTTTCTGATCAAATTGAGGAACAGAATTTAAACTCTACCTTGACTTGAAAATATTTGAATTATATCATGATCACCTCTGGAACTACACTATGACTAATTTTATCATTTGTAAAATATTTATATATTACATGTCTACATTGTAACTTTTGATAAAAAAATGACGATCAGATAATACATTTGTATTAAGTCAGGTAAATGGGTGTAAAGCTGTATTATGTATATTGGTTGTTCCACTGCAACAGTGAGAACAGCAAAAGAAATCTCACAGAAAAAGCTTCAAAATAGACAGCAGTGTTGAATAATGCTTTCAGCACTGAATGTCTACACTGATTCTTTCATTGCCTGATGAAGGGAAGCAGTTCCTATACTAGAAAGTGTCTGTAAGTCCTGAATACCTGCCAATAAGTGTCATTGTTTGACAAATTTGTGTCATTGATAGAGAGACTTTGAAAGTCTGAAATATAAACTCATTTGAGATAATATCATAATTGACCTTTATGTAAAGTGTGATTAAAGTCTGTTAAGAAATGAAGTTGCTAGAATGATGTTACTACCAGGTTAATTGGTTGAGAAATTTCTATAGATAGTAACAATGACCTCAGCCTTAGATAACACTTCATGACCCCAATAAAATGGCAGGGTCAAAAAAATAATCATGACTCTTAAAACTAACTGTTTAATACTTTGAAAAATCCACACATCCCCATATTCTATCTTTTATCCACACAGAGTTCAGAATTGCCACAACATTTTTGCAAATTCAGTTATGAAGTCATGAAGGAAGTAACACTTGACTCAGACTGTCATGTGATAATAGCCCATCCAATGAGCATGCAGGTCATTTGCTTCAACAAACTACCAAGTGCATAGCTCCTATCACACCCATATGCCAAGACTGCACTGATTTAGATTTGTCTTAATGGCTTAAACTTCTCATTAAGTATTTCGATCACATTGCCGAGCCTAAATTTTCTCAGATTAAGACCAAAAACAACAATGTATTATAAAATCAAAAATCCATTACTTACTTTGCCTGTGCTTCAGCTTGCATAAAGATAAATTCCCATTTCCTGGAAAACATTTTCTGGAGTCTTGCCAAGTTTTCTGCTTCATAATCAGCTAGTTCTAAGCGTTGTTTATTCTGCATTGTCCTCTTGCATAAATACACCGCTGAAACAATCACCACACCAACCGATCAACTACTGTTTATGTCAAACCTTCTTCTGAGTTTGCATAATTTTCATCAGTGAAAATGGTAATTAATGTAGAAATATGAATTGATACAAATGATGAAATGCCATCTGAATAACCTGATTGTCAGTAATCAACTGCCGAAACATTTCACATCAAAACGTATCATTAGGATTTAAAGCTATTCACAACAGTTTAACATCAAGATGATATCAATTTGTGTCAGAGGTAAATTTCCAAAAGAGGTCACCCACCTTCTTCTTCCCGTTTGTTTTTTTATTTTTAAGAAATTTTGATTTTTTTTTTTTTTTTAAAATAAGGGGTGGGGGTGGGGGTGGGGGGGGGGTGGGGGTATGGTTTGTTTTTATTTTGTTCAACGTCATATCAACTGTTAATGTCATTTAAGGACACGAGGAAAATATGGAAGTACCCTGTTAACTCTATATATTGTATTGGATATAATAATATAATATCTGCATCTATCAGTATTTGGTATTATTGTTAGGTTTAAATGATAAACATTTGGATTCTTACCATAATCTGTGTTTTCTGGTTCCCCACATCTTGATGGCCAAAAACATGGTGTCTACAAATATACAAAGGAAACATATATATATTTATATACATTAACTCATTCACTCCTACATAATTAAACTGGACTTGCCCAGTCTATGATTTGGTATGGTTCAAATGTGAGTTTAGGGGTGAATGGGTTAACATACAAGCTTATAGTAGACATTGCTACACTTGCACAATTTTAAAGGACTTCATGATAAATTCTAAGAGACAAATGTTTTTTTTTTATATTTTTAATTTTGTAGTTAATGACATACATATCTTTTGTCAGCTAGTTGTGCTTATGTTGGTCAAAGCCTGAAAAGGTTATACAATGCAGGGCCAGTATGGTAGATAGGATCACAATCTAAAACATTATGTGAAGACTCACTTTTATTGTGTGCAGTCTTAATCATGTTTTTTATCTAGTCATTTGGTTTTTATTAGATTTTATGCTAAAGGGTCCAATATTCTGACCTATACTTTTTTTGTCCTTTGTCATTTGACCTTCGTTCTGTGACCTTTGTCCTCCATCATTTAACCTTTGTTCTGTGACCTTTGTCCTCCATCATTTAACCTTTGTTCTGTGACCTTTGTCCTCCATCATTAAACCTTTATTCTGCGACCTTTGTTCTGTGACCTTTGTCCTCCGTCATTTAACCTTTGTCCTCCATCATTAAAACTTTATTCTGCAACCTTTGTTCTGTGACCTTTGTCCTCCGTCATTTAACCTTTGTTCTGCGACCTTTGTCCTCCGTCATTTAACCTTTGTTCTGTGACCTTTGTCCTCCGTCATTTAACCTTTGTTCTGTGACCTTTGTTCTCCATCGTTTAACCTTTGTTCTGCGACCTTTGTTCAATATTCCATTTTCTGTATTCTTTATTCTCTGTTCAATCCTTTTTATACACTTTTTTCTACGTCCCATCCAATCTTTGAATTATCTACTTTGTTCTATGATAAAGTGTTTCTGGTTCAACGCTCCGTTCCATGTTCCATGTGATGGTCTTTGTTTTATATTTTATCGTATACCATTTGTCCTATGTTCCACACATATACAGAGATGACTGTAGCCAGCTTGTGGGGAAATGTTAATGGGCGACCGATTACAATCATCGGCCAATACTTCCTAGGTCTGATGAATGTATACAGAGACCTACAGACAGGCTAGACACAGTCTGATCTATGTACTGTTCGTCCATATATAGACTCATATTGACTATTCGCTTCAACAAAATTGTCTGGTTATATATTTATATACTTTGACTCTTAATTTAGAGTCTCACATCATCCTGGTCCATACATGCCAACTCTTCCTATTTATGATGGAGACTCCCGATTTTGGACCATAAAATTGAGCATTTTCAACCAGTGAATTTGCTAAACTAGCTATAGTCCTATTTTCTAAGTTTTGATGATTTCATCTGAAAGAACAGCTCAAAAGATGTCATTTACAAGTGTTATTTCCCCCCCCCAAGGTGTACATACACACATTTTATTTATGGTTTTTATTCTGAGCATGCACAATCTCTCCCATGGAATTTTTTAAAAGTTGGCCAGTTATGCTTGTCCAGAGACATACAAATAACCCAGGACACTAGATGTGCTGATATAGTCTCACATTATCCTGGTCCAGAGAAATACAAATATCCCAGGACACTAGATGTGCTAAAATAGTCTCATGTCATCCTGGTTCAGAAAAATACAAATATCCCAGGACACCATGGTCCAAAGAAATACAAATATCCCAGGATGTCAGTTGTGCTAATATTAAAAGTCTCACGTCATCTGGGTTAAAAAATATACAAATATCCCAGGACACCAGTCCTGATGTTTACAAATACCACATTTATTAAAACACTCCTGTGACAAGCCAACAGTATGCTGAAATACAAATTTTGCAATAATCAGGTTTGACCTATATTTTGACCTATCTATGACCCTCAATTTGGTTGATTGAAATTTATATGTATCTCGAGACTGCAGATATGGATCCAGTTTCCCATCATCTTGGGTTAGAGACAATCCAGGACAGAAGATGTGGGAGTAGCCTTGGATCATACTGGTCTAATGCTATACATCTATCCCAGCACATTAGACAATGGGCATATCCTCCCACCATCTTGATTCTACTATATATGTATCCCAGCACATTAGACAAGGGGTATATCCTCCCACCATCTTGATTCTACTATATATGTATCCCAGCACATTAGACAAGGGGCATATCTTCCCACCATCTTGATTCTACTATACATGTATCCCAGCACATTAGACAAGGGGCGTATTCTCCCACCATCTTGATTCTACTATATATGTATCCCAGCACACTAGACAAGGGGCATATTCTCCCACCATCTTGATTCTACTATATATGTATCCCAGCACATTAGACAATGGGCATATTCTCCCACCATCTTGATTCTACTATATATGTATCCTAGCACACTAGACAATGGGCATATTCTCCCACCATCTTGATTCTGCTATATATGTATCCCAGCACACTAGACAATGGATACAGCTTCCAATCATCTTGGTCCAGGGACATCCATGTATCCCAGGACACCAGACAGTAGTTAATCATGCTAGGCATCATCCCCCACACCAAATTGGGCACTTACACAATTAGGGGGTTGATTGAGTGAAATAATCACAGCTGTAATGGGATTACAGTCCAGCAGATCCTGACCATAACGGTCCAACGACAGGCTGTGTTGATTACATCTCTGTGAAACTTCATCACAGATCTGTCCCATGTTTTTCTTTGTGAGGCCCTCATCACGGCCCTACCTCTATATACCCTCAGAGTCATCCTTCTCCATAGACCTCTAGCAAATTAAACCACTCCTTGTTCACTTTCAATCTTGACAATGAAATCTGTGCCCAATCTGACATAAACAACCTATAAAGAACTGTCAATCTTGTTTTTTGAGGATTGCCAGAACCACTGCCATATCACATATTATTCAGTTTATACAATGAGTTTACATCATACATTTAGTCTTACCTGAAATCTGTAGTATGTATTGTCGTTTTTGACTATCAGTTCATGGTCGTCTATGGGAAAGAAGTAACCATGGGAAGCCATCAAGGTTGCCAGGTGTGTCGCCTCAGCTGTAATATAAGTTATCTACTGTTGTACAAAACATCTTTAATTGGATATCTGCCTACACAAGAATGATATGATTTTTTGAATGCAATACAGGTATACCGTGAGATTGATCTGATGTTTTGATTGGATACAGGTATACACCAGGATTTCCTGTTGTTTTGATTGTTTACATGACGTATCTTGTGTTGTATGGAGTTATATGTAGAGTAACTGTTATTTAGAGTAGACATTTGTGACAGTGTGTTGTTTGTATGGAGTTATATGTACAGTCAGTGTTGTTTAGAGTAGACATATGTGACAGTGTGTTGTTTGTATGGAGTTATATGCCCGGTAACTGTTGTTTAGAGTAGACATATGTGACAGTGTGTTGTTTGTATGGAGTTATATGCCGGTAACTGTTGTTTAGAGTCGACATATGTGACAGTGTGTTGACCTGTAGAGATGACCTTGGACCAGTAACAGAACCAGTTACATCCTGAAGACCCCCGTAAGATGCTGTAACCATGTGTTGGTGGCTATAGCAGTGACTTGCTGAAAATCAATGTGAACAGTCTGCCAGCCTAGCTCAGTCTCTCCTATAGGCTCTGCATACTCTGCATATGCATGGGAGATAAAACGCCTGGTCTGTAGCACTGACAGCACCGTTAGGTGTAAAACAACAGGAAGGCAGCTCTGTAGTGCTGTAGAGTACATCACGGGTGTTGTATATAACTTATTAGAGTCAAAGTTTCATGTAACAGTTCTCACTTTACCTGTATAATTGTAAGTACATATGAAACATTGGGATTTGTTTTGATACATTTTCATTGTCTACTTTGCAAGTATCATACATAGTATAAATTATTGTCAAAACAGTCATAACCAAATATTTTCTGTAATCAATGTATATAACCACCAAATATGGTAGCATGCAGTCATAGTACTATGAATATCATTGCTTGATTGTGCTTTTGGATTCCACTGTTTGATGGCAAATGGCTGTTTCACTTATTGAAAAAAGTCCTATTTTAAGCTTTTTCCTTACTGTCAATAAAAACCAATAACTTTTATGATCAAACGAAATTACAAAAATGGCAAATAAAGCCACTGCATTGCTTGCACTTGGCATTCATATTCCATATGAAAGCCATTCAAGAAAAGACATACACAGCCCTTTGTGGAATTTGATGTTTCCAATTGGTATTCTTATTGATTATTGTATCATTCCTCAGTTAATAATAAAGGTAGCAATAATAGATTCACCTACAAATCATAGTTGCCAAATATCCATATGGTGCATACATACTCATATTTTTACTTTTGAAATCAGCACAACTACCTTTAGTTTGCTTTTGTTCTATTTCAATTAATTTATCTTTGCATTGGAGATGTAAAACAACAAATATCACCTACTTCCACATAAATATTGGTCAAGGTGGTAGGTAGCAGTACTTTGGACAAATTTTAATGGATATCAGCAAAGAGACAAATTAAACCCCAATAAAATGTTGAATAATTGGTTTGGTTTGGTTTTATTTTGTTAAACGTCCTATTAAAAGCTAAGGTCATTTAAGGACGTGCCTCCATGTATGTTTTGCATGCGTGTATGTGTGCTGGAGACCAGGTATGTTGGTGTACTTGCCTCCTTGTGATAGCACGGATCTGATGCCGACTTTATAGTGCTATCTCACTGAAATACCATGCCGAAGGCACCTAGCACAGCATTCCCCTGGTCACATTATACTGACAATGGGTGAACGAGTTGTTGCCATTACCCTCAATGTCAAACGTTAAGCAGGGAATAACTACCATTTTAAAGGACTTTGGTATGTCCCTGCCTGGGGACAGAACCCATTGCCTTCCTCATCTGGGCAAATGCTCAACATTTAAGCCAGAAGCGAGGTATTGCCAAGCAAGGCTCTAGGAAATAAAAGGTAGTTAGAAGTAGAAATAAAGATCCCAAATGTTGCAATGGGTGCAGCAGATTTATTTTGGTCGTTATTGTGTCCCCATGCAAGTAGAGGGCACAAAAGCAAATCCCCAATTCTGCACGAGGTTCCCTCATTAGTCGCCTCTTACGATACACACCGTGGGTAACAGCAGGTGTATTCTTTTCTCGATCCCCGAAATGCAGCGGTGATGTTAAATAAAAAGAGTTTGTAAGTGTACAACTTCTTCTAGGGCACTGATGATGCATGCTAAATTTCTTAAAATTGATCGAGAAGGTAAGATGTGTGTCAGACTAATTGTTGTCTACATATGGATACCTTGATTCCATCATAACCCCTTCCGTCAACCAACTTCTTTGCAAGGGTTTCATTACAGAATTTAACTTTAATTTGTCAATGAGATCATTGCTTATTCATACCTTTTATGACACATTCAGATTTTTTTTATATCTAAGGCTATTTGTGAAATATAATGGTTTCTACTTAACCGATTTGTAATAATGAAAAAATATGATAACTGCTGCAAACATTCGTAACACCCATTCCCATAAATTCAATTCTAGAACAATTCTTATCTTTAGAAAAACAATGCATGCTTTGACGTGATCCTTTAGTTATTGTAATCATAGAAGACGCGTATATATATAGCCATAATCAATATTTATACACTAGGTCATCCAAATATAAATCTCCTCATCAATAACAAACTTGCCAATTAATACACTTTACCTTGACACAGTGTTAAGTGCTGCTGTGGGCTTACCTCCACTAGATGCAGACAAATTGTCTCATTATGAACCTTTTTTACAGTTTACACTTGATGAGGATGAGAGGGACTGTGGGAGAGTGTGGGAGTGGCTACAGGGATATAAACCCCACAAAGCTACAGTTCCCAGACACACTTGCTTGGATCCCATCAGTCCTGTGTATCCCTCCATTACAACGCCATGGAAACTCATCCCAGTCTGATCCTGTCAAATTTATAAAGCTCATTCGGCCCCACGTCATTGCTGCCATTTTAACAAGCTCAAGTGACTTGTATGGACATACAATAGCTGGGTGTCATTGTCCTGCCCAGTCATTAGTCAGTGTAAGGAAGTAAGTAGCCCGGCCAATCGCCCTATCAAGTGGGTAGATTTGAATATTTGGGAAAGTCTGCTTACCTGAATGGAATTTCATTTGCAAATTAGTAGGCAATCCCAAACAAGATACGTAAAGATACAACAACATTTTCCATTCCTTCATTAATTATAGATTGAATCGTTTCCAACCTTGACAAGTTAATGACAAACATTGAGGTTGGTCCCCTACAATATTTATCAGGTTTCTGGTCATGATGGCCTTGGAACATAGTTTCATTAGCTTATTAGCATTGCCAAAGGAATGTGTAACTGGAGCTTTTATTTCACTCCTTGAGTGGAAAGTTTGGTTCATATGATGATGCTATATAATCTCTAGTAAACAATGGATCCTAGAAGGATCTTGGCACCTACCACTATACCATCTTCATTGGTTCTATGTAAAAATAATCTTTTCTCTTATATGTTGGCCATCTTGGTTTTCTGATTAGTCCCAAAATTCAATGTGCATAACTACGGACCATGGGGGACCTACATGTGAAATTTGAGAAAGATCCATCAAGTTTTCTCTGAGAAATAGTGCTAACAAACTTTAACTCTAGAAATTCAAGATGGCCATCTGTTGGCAATCTTGGATTTCCAATCAGCCCCAAAGTTCAATATACAAAACTAGTAGGGTTGAGAAAGATACACCCAGCACTATCTGGCCCTAACAAACTTTACCTCTCAAAATTCAAGATGGCTGCCTCTTGGCCATCTTGGTTTCGCAGATCAGTCTGATAATTAGCGTTACTAAGGACAGACAGATGGATGATGAATCACAGACACAGGGTGATTTAAACAGCCCAACATTATCAGAGGGTGGACTAAAAATATGTATTACCTTGAATTTTTAGTTCTCTTGGGGCCTGTTTGTTTATGCAGAGCAACCGGTTCGTCTGTTTTTAAATGAAATATTTTTGGGTTTAAATCCTGGCAGACCTGCAAAAGTTAATGAAGGCCTTGCAAGGCTTTGTCAAAGCTCGCCTGAAAACAGCATCAGATTACTAGATTCAAACTTATTTCGTAAACGAACAACTCTGGTCAAAGTGGTTCAACCGTTTGGATCGCGATAAATGAAAGCGGCATGGGTGACTTGATTTATATCCAATTGTAAAAAAGAAATGCATGACCTTAAAAGTTTAAGTTTACTGTGTATAATGCTGAGATAGTACTTCACTTGGTGATGTTATATGTGTTATGGTGTAATGTTTATGGGATTAGGTTCTGCCATGTTGAGTCGTGTCAAAGTGACTGTTTATATATATAATTATATGTCAGTGGTACAGCTGTACTAGGTAACACCTCAAGCATGGCAGGTAACAGCTGCTGAAGCCATGATGTATGTTAGCATGTCACACTTACTGCAGTCTCACGGTCCAAAGTACACATCATTACACAAATTGAACTATATATCTCTGTGCAGATGTGTATGGTATTTTGTGCCCACCTTTCTACCAACACCTTATTCTTGGCAACATTAGGCAGGAAACAGATAATAAATTAGGAGTAAAAACGTGTAAAGTTTCTACCGTCTCCAGCCTGTTAATGAAACTTGTTCACAGCTGATACATTACCTTGATCTTCCACGTCCACATTCTTCATTATCCACGCTATCAGATCCACACCTAAGGAAATAGAGAAATAAAGTTTAGAAAACAAGACGATCATAAATCTGTTTCCTGATATGTATATACCTCTGGAAGACGTCAGCCTTGGTATGAGGCGTCAAACAAACACAGCAAACAGGAAAGAGATAGATGAACAGGCTACAGACGTACTTAAGGATGTACCGAAATTAAAAATTCAGGAATTAGAAAGTAACTTTCTATATCAAAGACCAGAAAATATGAATATTTATACAGTGTATATCTTGAAATTGACAACATATCAGTATTGAGGTAGTAGAGAACTGTACTTTTAAATATGAAATAGATTAATAATACCATCTGATTTCTACATTAAATAGGAATGTAACAGATATTTGGCAAGGCTACAGCTAAAGACAAGGACATTTATATCTTATTTCCTAACTTTGGTAATTTTACTAATTTTGAAAACTAATGGTTTTCTGATCAGTCCCAAATTCAATATGCATAACTAAGGACCATGGGTTGTCTATACATATGAAAATTGAGAAAGAGCTCTCCAGCACTCTCTGAAAAATAGCGCCAACAAACTTTAACTCTCAAAATTGAAGATGGCCATTGGTCAGAGTTCTTACTTTTCCAATCAGTCCCAGGACAGAATGATGCACTAAATGATGGATGGACCACGGACAAAGGGTGATTTGAATAGCATCTGATGATGCTATTTTAATAGTAAAATTAAAGATGGTCATCTGTCAGCCATCTTACTTTTCCAATCAGTCCCAGGACGGACAGCTATTTGGCTACTTTTCAATGAATATTCATCACAATTTTACAAGTCATATATCTGTTTATTTTCTACCTAGGACTAACTAGGCTAATAATTTTACAAAAAATAAGGTCAGTAGGTGCATAGTAAAACACATTTACTACAAAAACACACTCTGTGTGAGTTCTCGCTTATATCAAGGTCATGTGTCCTCCGTCCTCCCCCAAGGCATCGTGTCATAAACATCATAGTTATCACACATTTTTCAAATAACAAATTAGGTTCTTATAGGTCTCCATGGGTAATTAGCCATAAACATATTTTACTTTACTGCCAACTGTGGTATATGGTGTGAATGACTAGACATATGCCGAAACCGGTCCAGCTCAATCGCAAAATCCAAAATTCACAACTAAGGAACCAGGAGATCCATCCAGCTCTTCTTGAGAAATAATGAAACCAACTTTTAACTGTCAAAATCCAAGATGGTCACTGAGCAATTATCTTGTTTTTCTTCTAATCATTCTTACAATTTAACAGGAATAACTAAGGACCAAGAGAAACCTACTAGTAAAATTTGAGAAAGATCTCCATTCAGTTCTACGTGACAAAAAGCAAACTTTTAACTGTCAAAATCCAAGAGACTCCCTGGTTTCCATCTTGTTTCTTCGGATCAGTCTCACAATGAAACATGTGGAGGAAGATCAGTCTAGCACTTCTTGAGAAATAGTGATAAAAGTATGGCTTTAAGCACGAAATGACAGAAACAAGACAGACAAGGGACGAAAGATGATTTGTACAGCCCACCATCTGATGATGGTTGGCTGAAAATATTAATGCATAAACACAAAATGACAGTCACCTTGTCTTTACTCCAATTACAGACAAGAAGATAGACTCCTACCACTATTTAGTTATTACAATGTATTTACTAATCCTATCACACAATGATGAACCATTCTCAGGATGCTGGCTCCAACATTGCCAAGAATAAATCAATTTACGTGCCAGCGTGTCGTGTTTGTCTGTTGATGGTGATCAGGTGTACATGTGAATGTGTCGTTTCTGTTGAGATTGTTGTCTGCGCTCATACTGACCATTACATGTCTGAAGGTAAATGTAAAATGTCTATACATACTGACCACTTTATATACATAAATGTACCAACCGTTACGCCTAGATAAATATGCTGACTGCTATAAATGTTCTGTCGTTAACATCTGAGCATGTATATGGTCTAATATGTCGACAGACTACGCAGGACCAATAATTATAGAGAGAGGCTTGTAATGGCATGTGTGCAGCTAAATCTGGTCCATATAAATGGCTACAGAGTTCCACCCATAACAGTCTTGGGGCTAGTATCTTGAACAAGGACAGGCAACTTACCATACTTAGTCCATTATTGTCGAGAGTCTAACACTTTTATCATGTATAAAAGCCTTAAATTTTCCTGTTCAATTTATGATATTTTCTCTTTATTTACACTAAGACAATTATAGGAAGTGAGCCTTTTTAGGGAGTTATAACATTTTGAATTTATTCCCTGGGTAATGTTGTTGGAACATTTTGACCAAACATCATGATCAGCAGCACAAAGGATATGTATGTCCCTGCTTTATATTGAAGAGGTCTTGAGATTGAATCCATGTGACGGAGATGTTTATATTTCTTTGGCATAAAACTGTTTTCTATATCAAATGATAAAGCAACTCAAAGACACCAAAAACACTAAACAAATTGGAACTCTTCTTTGTTAGAGATACAACTAAGAATGTTGGGACTTTCTAGCTTAATGCTGACATCGCATGTTAAGAACCATCAGCAAATTTTTCAAAAAAGAAAATCTCCCTACACTTAGCCATCCCCTTATCATAAACAGAAGTACTATTTCGCAAAGACGTTTGTATCACATATGTCTTTCAATGCCAAGGCAGATATGCTGAGAAAACCATGATCCAAGGATAGGAGTTAGAATCCTGCACATGGAGCTACATTTTAATCACACTTGTATTGTAAATATTTTATTCTTGTGCGATTGTGTGGATGGTGTTCACCTATCACTAGGCACTTTTTATATCCAGCGGATAGATCTCTGGTGAGTCTGGTGTAAACATGACACCAAGTGGTGTCTCGGTCTAGGAGATACAGCAAAACTTTGACAATACAACATGCACTAGATATAAGCTATTAAAATATGGAGACAATCTTTGACATTATTTACATGGACAAAACAAAGTCTTCATATTACTGCACAAGTTGAGGAGAGTTAGAAAACACAGGCTACTGAATTGTTTATCAGACAGAATGTCGTAATATACAGGAATGAGTGATGTCACTGACAGACACTCATGGTTCTCTTTCCCCAATTCCATATAGTCAGGTGAGTGAGACATGTGTTGTGCAGGAAGATGTAAACATTTCCTGTTGTAGTATGGAGATGTGTCTGTGTTTATGCTGTGTTGTATGTGGTGCCTGCGGTGGGAATAGTATTAAACACTGCCTTCCTGTGCTAGAGTAAACATGACCAGGTGTTCCCTAACCGTCTCAAACAGCACGTCTATCTGCCTAACAAATAATCCCAAATCTGACAAGGAAGCAAATCCATGGTTATTCAAGGTCAATAGGATTTGAGAACACAAAGATATACAGCATGTCTGCCATGTCTAACTGTTTTATGGTCAGTGTAATACATGTTTTGTGAGATGCTACTTGTCAGCCAATGTGTCTGTAAGAACGCTTTCCTTGTTAATCTACTGACAGTCTACTGACAGGTTTATGGTACTACTTTGGAATAAAGAGGTCATCAATGACAACATAAACACAATCACTGAACATGAAGCCTTTTTGACTGTTCAATACAATAATAAATCCAATAAGAACTCAAATAAACCCTTCTTGGACTTATAGCATTAATAATATATTCATGATGTACTCATTGGTATATTGATCAGTATATATCAATATACAGAAGGGGTGAGACAGAATTATGAAGTACAGGCAGTAAAATACAGGACAGGACACAGCAGAAACAAGAAAGATACAGACAAGATTTAATATCAATGATAATCCTACAGTCTCTAATATAGACAATTGGTATAAGATCACATGGCTGGATCTAAAACAGTCCAGTTTCATCTGACATCAGATTTGGCTCAACTTATTAATCATAAAGAAACTGTTTTTAAACCTGCTTTTATTGGCATCAGGAAACATATATTTGCCAAAGCTTGAAAATGAATGTCTTTCTAATCAAATTACGTAACAAAGCTGCCCACAGTCTGGCACAATGTGCCAATTCCTTCTCTATAAAGGTAGTCTGTTGTCCCGTGATATGTAAATAAACATTATACTTATTCAACTTTCAGTTTCCCAGGTGTAACGAAAGATAAAACAAATATTATACCAGTATATAACTATAGAAATGGACAGCCAGATGAAATATTCAGATGATCAGAATCAAATTATGTTACATTTGTAACACACCCTCTTATAATAGTTTAAAGGTGTGTGGACATGACTATCAACATTTATTAAGTGAGAAAGTTATTCTCAGAAATTCCTGTTTTCTGGTTTGTGCACAAAGCCTCGTTGTCAAGCTGTCGGAAGTGTGCACAAACACTTTGACATTATATGATCCTAAAGGATAATGTGCAATTATACAAAGTTGTGTATCAAAATAGAACCTAACATTTAGCTAGTGTGACATTTTACCAGGTTACCATTATCATTAGCAATTGAACCCTAATTTGAACCTTGACTTGTTCCAAAAGGATAAAAAAAAAGACAATAATAAAAGCTTCAAATGTCAAAACCTTTTTGAACAGTGCACACTCTACTGGATTCAGTTGGTATTGTAGGAGGAACCAACTCCAATCGGTTGATACTTTATCAAGATATGAAACGAAAAAACCTGTATGAACTACACAATAAAACCACAAAGCAGAAATTATTTTAAAGAAAGATTAACCTGGGACATGCTAGGTGTACAGGCAGAGTGCATGATGTGTAAATTGTCGCGGAATGCTAAAATGATGAAGATCTAGCAGACCTCTGATTCATCCACAGAAGCCTAATCTACGAACACAGATCAGAATAGAAGGCAAGCTACAAAGAAAGTCGTGTTTTGAAAGGAATTTCATGTACCGCATTCCAGTTGCGAGATTTGAGACTTCAAACGCAGATAATTTGATACAACCTTTGCATCATAGCAAAAATATTAATAAAAACTATTAACGTATCCCCATCACAAACCTATCAGTTCTACTGAAACATTTGATATAGACGGGAAATATAATAATGTAAATAAGTATGTTTACGTTTCCAGCAGTTGCTGTACTATAATAAAATACATACTGTGGTACCTCGTTAGTCCAGACACTTGTGTATTAAGAAATATAGCTTTCACAACAATGTTTCCCCAATTAGTCGAAGGCAGGATTTGCCCAATTAGTGAGACAACCTATCTCAATTGATCAGATATCAGTTCTATCATAGACAACTAAAAGGCTAGTTTTTCACAGTAATTGAGTTTGGATCACCCTAGCCCATCTGTATCTGTGGGTTCTTCTATGTAAATCTCAACACAAATGTTCCTCTATATATTGTTAGTTAAAACATGATTAATTTAGGGACAAAAAACATCTAAAATTGTTTAAATTCCTACATATTTGCACACTGCACGTGTTTCCAGAAAAAAAGGATCATTTGAAGATAAATGAATGTTTGTCTAAATCACTACTGTAGTAGGACGAGGAAACGTGATAAAGATAGTGCCGTCACTGGGGCTCGAACCTGCGACCCTTGGCTCTCCAGTCCAATGCTCTACTGCTGAGCTAAAGGGAAATTCCCTACAGCTGACGCTTGTAAGGCAACCTAATCAATGCACATCTTTTACAGACATGTGTCAGATATAACTGAAAATATAAACTGTTAAAGAATAACAGCTTGAGTACATGTTTTATGTTTGTAGAAGGGACATTGAAGTAGAAGGAGCAGTAAAACTTGAACTTGATGAGGCTCTGAATAGAAAGGATGTCCACGTTATCATCATCTGCACAGAAAATGAACAACACGAGGATCAAGTCAGGTACTTCAGTGGGATTTCAGGCGAATTATCACACAGTTGAAAAAATAAGTATGAGCCATTGTGAAGATTTCTTTATATTGTATCTCTGTTGGATACATGATCCAATTTGTAATTTCTTGTTGAGGGGAGGCAAACAATTTGATGAACATTACTCCTGTTTGAAAAGCATTGTGCAAAAACTCTCTATGATTGTAAACAGGATGAAAGCTTTTCATAAGGATATCTTTCTTAAAATTAATAAAATGCTAGGTATGTGCTAGGAATGTGCTTCTTATTAATATGAAATTTGATACAAAATTAATTTAAGAATATTTAGTCTCATAGGAATGAATTCATCTAAATATTTTAGTCTAATATGAAAATTCATATGATGTTCATCTAAGAATATTGAGTCTAACAAATTATTTATCAGTATCATAAGATGAATTATATTAAGGCGTACATTATTGAAAGTATTTGAAAAATGTTGTTATTTCATGAAAAGTTTTTATTTGGTCCAGAAAAAGCCTACAGCATGGGAAGCATGTGCTGATTGAGTTTCCAGTGGCGTTGAACTCTCGGGTGGCAAAGGAGTTCTACCAGCTCGCATCTCAAAAAGGTTACAGCCTATATTTTCTGTCACTCTTGATTGTTTCCATTACCCTGGTAGTAAACTTGTACATACAATTCAGGGTTATTGCTGCAAGTGTAGATCTTTATGTTTGCTACAAATTTGAACTTTGAATTCCGTATGCTAGTCATGTCAAACATTCAAGTGTTTGTCACAGTGATAAGGTATGGGTATTTTGTTATTGGTTACTTAATTATTTGGCTGAAAGAAAAGTTACTGTCAATTCTCTCAGTTCAGAGCACTGAACTTGAAAGACCCATGAATGGTGTTCTGAAGTTGGAATCTAGCATAAAGGCATTTGGAAAATAAAGTGAATTTAGTTACATATATGTTCCTTCATAAAAACCACAGAGTGTGAACTATTACATTGTATAAGTACATGTAGAAAATTAACTGAAGACTTTAATTATGGAGGTACTTCAAGAAAAGACTTCAAATGCAAATAAAAATAGTATTAAATATATGAATGCGTTCCTCATTAATTGAACTCTGTAATGTGTTGAAGGTCTCATTCTTCACCAAGAAAATATTGGTTTGCTGAATAATTTTAAAGACAAGTTGACTGGTGCAGGAAAATGGAAGTGTGGAACAATCTCACTCACAGGTAAAAATAAATGAATCAACGTATGTTTCCTCGAACAGTGCATATCACCACTGTACTAATCTAGACTTCTGGAGAGGACGCTGTAATATCCCAATCAATACATAATGTAAGTGTCAGTATTCCAGGCATGACAACACAGACAGCAACAACGTTAAAATTTGAATTTGTACTGGAGCTGTTTTCTGAGTTTTTCAAAAGCAAAAAATTTAACATTTATGTGTGTCCCATTCAGGCAAAAGACATATATGTATTGTGGATTATGACAATAAAAAATCACAATTCTAAAGATTTTTACTTGATGTAAATTGAGCTAGATCCTTTACTTGTTCAATGAATGGAGCAAGATCATTTACTTTAGGAATGAATTTGCAAAATAATGATATAATTATGTACACATTGCCTATCTGATTTAATATCTGATTATATACATATTCTGGAACTGGTCACTGAAATAGATTAACATTTCTAATCCTAACCAATAAATGAAATGTATGTACAATTCAGTCATTATTTTCCTACCAGGAAAGCTGAATGGTTGGATTGGGGACATGGAAAGATCTGGTCAACCTTTTGTAGCCAATATTTCCCTGATTGAAACAGTGTATCATTTGGTGGGGGAGGTCAAGGTCATCGGTGGAAAGTTTACAACACTGGAAAATGGCTATAATGCTACGGCAGAACTGGAAACTACAGATGGAAGGTAAATATTGTAAAAGTTAAGTAAAGAGGTGCATCATTGATCTTCAGAATATCAGAAATTGTTGTAATCTCTGTCTTAGGTGTTCAGGTTCACTTGGAGGTAAAAATATACTGAAAAGGCATCTATAAACCAGACATCAACTAAGATATGCTGTAGTTAGTGTATGATCTAAATTTGTCTAGTTTGAACAGAACATTGTCACCTATTTGACTAAATTTAAATAGTCTTTCACATGGCAAGCAACAGACCAAATACAAATAATTTGAGGTTCTTATCTACCGCTTTATCACAACCTAGTTTGTAAGTCGTCTCAAAGCGGTTCACAAATTATTATCCGTGGTTATAGGGCCTTGTCAACCAGCCAATACTTTTCTCAACTCCCTGGGAAGCATACAGCCGGAGCTGCCATTTCGGCGCTAACAGCTAACATTCAACAATTCTTACACTGCCCAACCACATACTCATTTACAGCTGAGTAGACTGGAACAAGCGGAGTAAAGTATCTTGCTCAAAGATACAGTACCGTGATGTGACTTGAACCTGCAACCCTTCGGTCACGAGCCTGGCGTCTTATCACTAGAATACTGTGCCTCCCAATCCATGGATTAAGTTTAATTGAATGTTACTAGACATTGGTGAAATTCCATGGATTTGGCTTACTATACTTAATTGCTTTCTCTGCACCTTCAATATATGTCATGAAAAATCGAAGGCATGCAGTCAGCTATTTGATTGCTTGTAGACATAAAAACATGACCCATTGCTCAGCTGATTTATACCTGTTCTTTGAAGATTACAGAGGAGTGAAAACCGACTTCAAAGCCAGCTAACTTAACTGTTATATGCTGAGGTACAATTGTTTTGATGCACATCAAATTATCATACCAGTTGACTTATATCATTATAACTCATTCACCTCTGTAGATATGTTTGAAATCTTCCAATTCAAAGGGTGAAATAGTTCATTATGAAATTTCGGGGGTGAATGAGTTAACAAGGTGGCGAACACAGAACCTTCATATTCGAGGGTGCAGAGAACATATGAGTGCATAATCCCTTAAATATTTCAAGGATGAGTAACGGAATGATGTCATTGATCATGTGACACCTTAACAATAACACTGAAACGTTTTGCAAAATTTTAAGGTTTTATACATCGTCAATGATCACAAGATGATCGTAATGAAAATTGAAACTCTTTGTTCAGTGATCATGTGGTCTATTATTAGTCGTTACTGATCATGCTACGTGTCACAAATTGCGTGTTACCCTTAATTGTATGGCCTCCCATTCGTCATCATTGATTACGTGAAATTTCTCATCAAATCGTCGGAAGATGTCTCGACTGGCTTGTAGACTCTGGTCTATCTCCGTTAGGAAGGTGTTTACATTGAAGTCACATGACCGTACGATTCTGTCCGTGATCGAAGATAACTGTAATAAAACAATACAAAATAAACGTTATTTTATTATGATATCTAATGGACCAGGCAGGCTTATAATGACAGCCACTATGTCTATATCAGTAACATTTAGAAACTAGAAGATACATTACTTTAGATAACTGTAATAAAACAATAAAAAATAACCGTTATTTTATTACGATATCTAATGGACGAGGCTTAATTACAGCCACTATGTCTATATCAGTAACATTTAAACACTAAAAGATACATTACTTTAGGTGCAAAATACCAGATAATTTATTGTTCATCTGGCAAGATTTCAAATGACTTTACAGTAAAACACATCAACATTGTACATGCTGAGGTACACTATTCCACTTATCCACGACTCGAAAACTAAAAAAGTGTTTTCTTCCGTCTAGACGGTAACACTTTTCATAAATTATTTATACTTAAAGTGACCTATTCCTCATAGAATTTCTGTCATCGATAAGGTACTTACTAATTATATAAGTGGAAGGTTAACTTAACTCAATTCATCCCTGAAATTTCATAATGAACTATTCTAACCTTTGAATTGGAAGAGTTCAAATGTGTCTTTAGGGATGAATGAGTTA
>JAUMHH010118862.1:0-40466 GCA_032359455.1 Chlamys rubida
GGCCATGTTGGATTTTGCCAATATGGCGGCCCCATTGGGCGCCCACCTTGGCGCCCGTCAAAAATCTTAAAAGTATGGCATGGGCGACCTCTGGGCCAAATTTGGTGCTTTTGGAAGAATCTGAACCAAAATATCCCTACCACCCCTGACTATACGTTAAATATGCATCAAAGACATGAAGTGGGATACAGAAGGTCTATTCTTTTCCAATATTCACTAAATCGATGATTTTTCGCAAATGCCTGTTTCAGGAGATCATCCATATATAGTGTCATATCTCACCCATCGACTTACAACTTATGAGTAAGTTTGTTGGAATATTTATTGAAAGATTTCGACAATTTCTTAGCTTATGTAGACATAATGTATACATTTATTGACATCATACCGTAATTTTTCGAGAAGACAATTCTGCTACTGATCGTGCCAATGCTTGGGTGTGACATTCCAGGATACACCTAAGGGGGGCTTAGAATTACAAGTGGAACTTGAAATCCCTTTTTCACCCCTTATTCTACACTCAATCTTAAGGGGATTTCAAGTGGAAAACATGATACCCACTTAAAACCAACTTGGACCACAAGTCCATTTCAAGTTCCCCGCCTTAAAATCCACTTACAGCTAAGGGGAAAATCAGTTCATAGTTAAAGGTGATGTTTTTACCACTTATTATCCCCTGGCATTATATAACTTGCTTTGTAAATGTACGGTGGTTTTAAGTAGGGCTTAAAATACAGGGCTTAAAATACACTTAAAAACCTTCACTTGGTCGGCAACTTGTGCCATCTACAACTTCTTTTCCACTTCAAACACTTAATCATAATTTGCGGACTATTTTGCCCTCAAATGTGTCCCATTTGGACTCTGATATTTTACATGTGTCCCTTTGAGACTTTGATTATTTAATTTCAACATACCTTAAATGTGCCCCATTTCCAGGACTCTCATTCGGATTTGATTTTTTCTCAATACTGCAAAATTACCTCTTTCAAAACATGTTTTCAACATATTTTAGTTTTGAAATGTACAGTATACTTTTAATGAAAGTGTGTTACCCATCTCCCACTTAATATTTATATCAAGTGAAGTTTTTTTTTTCTGTTAAAAAATGATTTAAAAAATTTACCATCAAATAACATTATGTCTTTCATTTAACGCCAAAAAAATATAGTAAGATAAACGAATGAATAAATAAACTTAAAATCTGTAAAATTTCAGTTTAAATAAACATTGTCTAATTTAAAACAGAAAATTCATAAAAGAAAAACATTTCTAGTTTAGTCATTGTTGCGTATCACTTTCAGTCCCAACAGCTAGAAAGGTAATATTTTATTAAAGTGAAATATCGTTGTGGAAATATTTCAATGACATATTTTGTTTTAATGTAAAACGAAAACAATTAAACTACGTAATGGAAGTTAAAAAATCGGTCATGTTTAGACGATACGAAATACTCTGCAAACTGTGTAACTCTGAAGCAGTAACTACAAGTATGTGTTCAAACGTTGAACTGATGTTTGAAAACTTGTTGGACAGATCGTAACGTTCAATGAAACTTCATACCCCGATCCCCATCTGTTACAAAATCGTGAATGGCTTCGTTATTTTCGGCCTCGATGTAATTTCGTCGGCGACCAGCCAACAGTAAGACGGAGACACAAACAATCTTTCAGTGTTCTACTGTTTTGATGTGATAGGGATTTTTTTTAATTCCCAAGTTCGTGCATTGTGAGCGAGTCATCTTTAGGCTACCGAGTCCGCAGCCATGTGAAACCATAACCCGGAAGTATATTCGAAAATTGGAGAAACAATGCGCCTTTATCTATCCTGCTATTTTTTTCTGTCAGTAAAAATAATAATGATATCATTAACAAATACGATAAAATGGGGGAAATAACTAGAAGATAACGCGCGGACGTTACGAGTACAGTTGTCATTCCTCGTATGCAAACCACGTTTTCCCCACTTACTAACTGTAGTCACACGATATGATAGTGTTTACAACCCTGGACCACTTTACGGCATTATTTGCCGTAAAGTGTCATCCGGGTCTTTGCCAATACAGCGGGAAATTTAAATTTGACTCAACTTTGACCAACGACCTAAATCTACGAATGTAAACAACCTTGTCGATTTCAAAACGCTTCAATTTTACCGGGAAAACGGGAGTATTTTCATGTAATGTTGGAGATTATTGGTATCCAGTATATGAGAACAAGACACTTGAATGATGAAGTCAGAACATAATGTGTTTTCTACACGAACGGCGACGAAATCGATTCTCTTATCCCAGTCCTCGCCGGCAAATATGGCGGCCATCGCGTAAGTTTATACATGATGATTTCAAACTAAAAGTAGTGAATGTTTCGTCAATATCATTTTAATTGTTTTGCCCAAAGGGTAGACCAAAGACTTCATCCAATTGATATGTTCATAAGAGAACATTCTTCATTTGTTTTTAGCTCAACGGGTACAATCGAGAGCTACTGCACCCCGGAGTCGCGGCACCCACATGGACAACTTCAGAAGTTTTGAGGTAAATTTCAATATTTTTGACTACATAAGTTTCCGAACAGAATTTACATGCATTTGAGTTTGGGTGTGATATAATGACAGGTTTACGTTTAAAATGCTTGTATTGTTTTCAAAATTTCAGCGTGTTTTACGTCAAAACTTTTTTTAAATGATTTAAACTCTAAATAAACCAAAGCTGTTTTGGAGGTTTAGGGTAGTTCGACGTTTTGAAATTAATTATAACTACAGATACATGCACTCATAACATATAATGTATATGTGCATCTGTTTGAAGTCAAGGTGTGAAATGATGTTTTATTCAATGTTGAAATTATTAGCTCTTTCACCTTTTACTTAGGCCACGGAATTAGAGGCTTAACAATTTTTTATATTTCAATGACACTTTTCCTTTATACACCAATCAAACCCTCTACATCTTTCAAAATTGCAGTTTCAATTAATTACAGATCATCACTGATTTCCCTTCTGATATTGTTCCAATAATTACAGTCTTGTCTGAAGCAAACATTGCTTAGTTATCTTCGTCATGTTTAATACATCATGATCTGTTTTTGATACAGTCTTTAAGTGTCTTCATTTTATGATTACTTATTAAAAAACAAATTAAGTGATTATTTGATTTTGGTTTACTATATTAGAAATCTTGTTGATCTTATGTATTTACTGAAATGAAATATTATCATTATTTTCACTTTAAGTTCAAGATGTTTTGAAAATGTTTTTCATGTTCAAGATGTTTCTTGATTGTTTATCAATTATTAGTTTGAATATGTTTCCGGACCTTCATTAACCAACAGAAATATATGGACGCCAACAGATTGTGGTATAATTAAATTTCCATTTGGTTTTTTGGTCAACAACTAGTGTACAGCTGAGGTACAATGAAAATGAGTGTGATGTTCCTCCATATGTACATTTAGTTAGTTATTTAGTTTCTATTTACTTGTAATTTACCAAATTAATGTTTTCAACATGAAATTAGCAATTGTAACGTAGTAAGATATGTTTGCACAAACTTCTTACTTTTGATTTTATTGTTTAAGATATGCCTAAAAAGTACATCAAAGGGGGTAGAGACCACTAGAAATCCCCTTAGCAGGACTACTTGGAATCCCCTTAGCGAGACCACTTAAAATCCCCTTAGCAGGACTACTTGGAATCCCCTTACGGGACTACTTGGAATCCCCTTAGCAAGACCACTTGAAATCCCCTTACGGGACTACTTGAAATCCCCTTACGGGACTACTTGGAATCCCCTTACGGGACTACTTGGAATCCCCTTAGCGAGACCACTTGAAATACCCTTATTAGAGCTACTGAGAAACCCCTTGTCAAGACCACTTAAAATCCAATGAAAAACTCTTTTACATATTTTAGACGCTTCAAATCCCCTTGGGGACACCACTTAGAATACGCTTAACCCATCATAAAATACACTAGGGCTATTATAACACTTAATTATATATTGGTTATAATAATGCAAGCCCACTTAAAATGTCCTTCAATCCTACTTATTTTGCACTTGTAATAGACTTATACCCGAAACTATATGCAACTTAAAATCCCCTTATCATCGACTTAACTTCCCCTTCAAAATGTCCTGGGGTCGACTTGTTTTTTGAGTTAGTAACTGTATCTAAAGCGCTTATAAATAGCTTTTCTTTCCATATCTGATAATCGATGTTAATCAAAAGGCGCTGCCCATGACGTCAAGCCATTAAAAAGTGTTTGTGAAAAACACTGGGCGTGAACAAACATGAATAGACTATTTCATCAAAGAGTATATGTTTGATTTAAAAATGAAAAAAAACAACATAAAATAGTGAACATCACGTTGTCCTCAGCAATAAAAGTACAAATCAACAAAGTGTATAACATAATGCTTAACCGGTTCAAGTCAACTATGGCGTCTTGTGTAATTGAATCACTGTGTGCTGAAGGCGGTAGTCATGTGTTTGATCCCTGTTTGAAGGGACATACCGTTAAAACAAAAATTTCATTTATTGAATGTGCGTTTTTTCTGCACTGCCATTGCATGTTTCCTTGCTATCCCAAAATCCATAGTCTGTTCCTAATGTCCAGTTTGACCACTCGAATTGTTCGGAGAATGCCATATTAAAATAGCGCCAATAACGTCACATGACGGTTTTGAAATGAGACAGTAAACACAGGTGCTCTGACCGAGACGCAAAATTTGCAAAGGAACCTCAAGAGAGCATCCTCGATATCCAGGGGTTACGCTCATCTACGCTCTCTACACGTGTAGAGAGCGTAGGTGAGCGTAACCCCTGGATATCGAGGAGGCAAGAAAGGGGCCAGCTGGAACTTCTTACCGCACTTTTAAACTAAGGAACATGATTCTTAGGCTATGTTGAAACTTATTGAATCTCCAGTAGCAGTAATTATTCATCATCAGAAGCTAATTGCACACATGTCAATATTCAAATTAGGAAATATTTGTTGGCATCTCGGCATATTTTATAGACATCAGGAAATACAAGTTTGTTTTTAAATGTATAGGTACGTACGTATTGTTAGTTTCAATAGGGCTTTTGACGGAAACATTTCTTATGATTTAATTAAAGATTTCACGTTCTCGTGTAAAAAGATGATATTTGGAAGAGTGATATAAGGTTTAGCTTCAACTTCAAAGTAAATACATAACGAATTAGTCATTCAACAGTAAAACAGTCATATACTTATACAATATAGTAATATACGATGCGTTACCAATGTATCATTTATTGACAGCAAACAAAGATTTGGTTTGATATATTTATGTTTTACGTCTTAGTAAAAGTTGTAGTTATTCAAGGACGAGCCAGGTTTGGTGGTGGAGGAAAATCGCAGTACCCGGAGAAAAACTACAGACCTGCGGCCAGTGCCTGGCGATTGCCCCATACAGGCCTCGAACCCGCTACGAATGTACCCAGTGGTGAAAGGCTGGTTATCGTAAACGATCAGATTCCTTAACCACTCGGCTACCTGTCATTACTGTTTGGAGATATAACATCTGGAGGCAAATTGGGACTCGCTGTCAATATAAAAGGTCATCAGGGACCTGTTCGTTTATGTGGAACAACCGGCTTTGTCAAGGCACGCCTGGAAGCAGCATGAAATTACTGGGTCCAACCTTATTTCATAAACGAACAACTTTGGTACAATCGTAGACTGGCTAACAGCCCCGAAGTTTTTATGAAGAATTTCCTGGCTGCATTTTACTACTAGCTTATCTCCCCCTAGTTTAGAACTTAGAATCAGACATCCAAGTGATCAAAAATATTCAGAGTGTTTTTTTCTATATCATTCAATATTCTAGAGACGGTGGCCAGTCTAGTACAATCGGATCAACCGTTTGGATCGCAGATAAACGAAAAAGGCCCAGGAATCGACTCACAATGATAGGAGGGCAGCGGACACTACGCTATGGGTGTCGATCGGTGGACCACAACCGCTGTGAATGCTTGTCCGCATCTGGGGGGATGTCCGACCTTGGAGCGTGACCTGGATTGGCCTAGGAAATTTTGAATCTCAGAGGGCGTGGTAAGCAGCAACGTACCCCCTTACGTCGGCCGCAACCCAGACTTTCATCAGTGACAGGTAGACGATAAACCCGTCAACTAACCAACGATTCACAATGTTAAACCATTGAAACAAGCCGTAGAATTTTTGTGCATCCGAAAAGAAAATATGAAAAGTACACTCCAGCCTTGCTTTATCTAAGCACTTTCTTTCAAGCTTACGTGATTGGATTGTGAATTGATTTAATGACTAAATTTTATCAATTTTCTTTACTAATTCCATCAGTTGACGGATTCCGGGATAACCGATTTGAATATATTGGGTTCAATTAAAGCTTGGATGTGACATTATGGATTGATGATAATGTATAATGCCTCGTAATAAAGGCACCGCAAAGTAGGATTTGAGTGTGATTTATGAAGATTGAGTGTCTAGCTAAAACAAATATGTATTTTATATTGTTATGTCAATATTTGTTACTGTCTTTGATGTAAAATGTGCGATGTGAGTACCACTTTTGGTATAGGAAAGCTGATTATTAAGAAATCAATTTCCTGTATGAGATCATGATGTATATCCTGTAAAATTCCTTAATTCTAGTGTATATTATTTATTTCTGAAGTCTTCCCTTAACTCATCCTCGATGTACAGGGGTTACGCTAACTTTAGCTCTCTGCACACCTGGAACATGTCATAGCAAAATTGAAGGCACGCGGCTAGCTATTTGATTGGTTTCAGGTAAAAAAAAAACCTGACCAATCACTAAGTTGATATTTGTCATGTGAAGATTACAGAGAAGCGACGCCCGACTTCGAAGCCAATCAGTTTTACCGTTACGGGACTGCGAGATTCTTTTGATGAACATCAAAGGATCAAACTCGTCTTCTCGTGTCACCCCAAAGAGTAGCGCACACTGAGCCTTCGATTTTACTATGACATATTCCGGGGATGTAGAGAGCTAACGTGAGCGTAACCCCTGGATCTTCTTACGTTTTTGCGTCATTTCTTACATGTATCTCTTCTGTTAAGTTCAGGTCTTTTCTGTTTAGTTATTACCTCTTCTCTAGAGTTCCCGTGTCTTTCCTTAAGTTCTTGTGTGCCCTCTTCCGTTCTTTGTTCTTTTTTAAGTTCAGGCACATTATATACAGTTTTTGCGTCTTTTTTTTTACATAGTTACATTATTTTAACTTCAGGTGTTTTCTGTTAGTTCTTACCTCTTTTTTGCAGCTCTTGTTTATTTCCTTAAGATTTTGTTCCGTTCAGTTCCCTTTTTAAGGAATGCACTCTTCTGAGGTTTCAGTCACGTTCTAGTCTCGTTTTGATCTCGTGTAAGGGTTTTGTGTAATATTTAACAAAGAATTATTAATTTAAATAGCAAACACGCATCTGAAAAATGTGTCAAAATCTAGATGTTTGCTTTTTGTATATTTTTTTTTCACAAGAATTTAAAAAATATGTATTTCTTTTTAATTCTTACGCTTCATGAAAGGCCGAAATTTCACCTTTTTTAACTCTAGATTGCTCACTTAAATCGTCAGTGTGTTGCCATTTTTGATTGTAGCAAGTTCATTTTTGCTGTACAACTTTATAATAATCAGTGTAATGAAAATAATATGCAACAAAGTGGAAAATTATACATTTCTGTTATTTTTGTTTCACATATTTAGTGTTACTGAAGCATTTGGATTTTTGACCTCAAAATGGTGAAAAATAACACAAATGATAAAAGGACAAACATAGAAACACACTAACCCCCAATTTTTATGGCTGTTTTAGATAATGAAACCCATTTTCTTTTGATCCACTAAATATTTTAAAACGTTTAAGAGCAGGACTTTTCATATCCAGCCCTAAATCTGCAAAAAAGGTGAAAATGAATATTTTGTCATTTAAAAATTAGAGGTAGGGGTAACTTAAATTACTTTTCACTATTTTTGTCAATTCTGTCAGCATTCATACATATTTGATAACACACTTAGAAGATATTGTAAAAGTTTGTCCTGCAAATGGTAAAAACAGAAAAAAATAATCACATATTATGTCATATTGGTATATTTGACCTATCATAGCACAACAACGAACATACGGACATATGATTCTTTTTGCATTTTCTGCTATGCCATTAACTCCCTTTTTCAAAAATCATTACGAGAAAAAAGTTTAAAACAGGAATTGTTTTACTTCTCAGAGGTGTACATCCTCTAGATGGGGAACATTTTATTAAGGTTTTGTGTGTTATCTGAAATTCTAGTGTTTTTATGTTGAGATCTTGTATATCTTATTTGTGTTAAATTGCTTGTTGATAAAGTACTTTCTTCGTTCTAAATAACATTACATCAATTGAAAACACAATGCAATCATTATTGAATTGAATTAACTAGCCTTTTCCAAACGATAACCGTTTCTAAATACATACGAATAAGTGGCATTTTTAACGTGACTTCTTTGATAAATTGTGTTTTACGTCCTATTAACACCTATGGTAATTTAAGGACGTGCCAGGTTTTGGTAACGGAGGAAAGCCGGAGTACCTGGAGTAAAATTTCATGGCGACTGTCCCGCATATGCTTCGAACCTGCGACTCAGCGGTGGAGGGCTGGTTGTACAATGTATCAGACTGTCGGACACCTGAACCACTCGGCCACCGCTGCCCCTAGCTAGCTAACTTCAAAAAGGGTCATACAGAGCGCGACGAACTCAATAAGGAGACATGTTAAATTATCATATAGCTGATATGTATTGAGTGTACTTATTACTTGAGATGTCAGCGTGATTAATTCGGAAACAGCCGAACCAGGCATACTGTTTTTTAATTTTAGTGACCTTTGTTCATATGAACACGAACAGAAACCAGGTGACTGAAGTTTGATTAGCTTATTCAAAAACTCAGCTTAGTCTCTAATTTAATTAATTTCCAAACGATATCGGAATATAAGGATTTCCATGTTTTTCATCACATCTTTGTCATTGTGAAAGGAAGAACACGTTTGATTTCATTTTAGTTTTGGTAAATAATATTGAATACAAATAGCACTTTGTGTTATTAAGATAACTTAGCTACATGTAGGTGTAACTGGTAAACGGTGATACAACCCCTGATAGGTGTGTTTACTATTGTTATGTCCGTGAGGAAATGTGATTGTAACATTATAAGAAATTCTTCCGGTTGATTATAAATACAATGTGCTTTACATTAAGGGACATTTATGTCGTTTATTGAGAGAAAAAAAGCTACGCCCGTATCATATTTATACAGATTAATGTTCTATATTTGTTCAAAATGAGGAAATGCAATTTACCAGGACACAATTCTGGCTTTTTTTTTATTTATTTAGATTTTAAGTGCCTTTTGTTTGTTTTTGAATATTAAAAAAAGGTGGACTCTTTCGAGGTATTAAAATATAAGGATTCTTTAGGGGATATTAAAAAACAGGGAAATTTGAATGGCTAATTTTGTTCAGGCAATGAGGGGGACGTGTAACATGTTTACCTATTCGTCCCTTATTGAAACAGGGAAACTATTTTGAGATATAAAAACAAAACAAAAACAGATAAGTGACGTGAGTAAGTTTTCAATTTCCTTTTGAACTTTTTGCACATGAATACTGTATTCATGGAAAACAACAAAATCCGTCTCTCAAAGCTGTAATCATTTCTAAGTGTCGATAAACATGTTATTTGATATATTTAGCTACACGTGCCAACCTATCATTAACAGCTACTCAGAGAACTGGCTCAGATATGTTATGTGCGTCAGCCGGATTATGTCACGATATTTATGTTGTTTGGTTTTTGTTTTATTTTGTATATCATCCTATTAACAACTAAATATGTGCAGGAGACCGGGTATGTTTGTGTGCTTGCCTCCTTGTGATAGCGCGGATATATATGTTGTTTTATTTTCCTTTCTGTATAAATAATACAATAGGTCGTCTAGTTTATTTTGTGATAGTCAAGAAAATGGCATTTAAATATGCATCCATAAAACGTGGATTTATCTTGATGTCGGCCGTATATTGATATATGGTATTTATCAATGTCAATTTTTTTTTTCACAAAATGTATTATCCAATGAATATAACAATGTCATACTTCATTGCGTATTAATCCATGTTATATGACCTATCAGCCCTGTGATTGCTTGTAAGCTTCAATTATTTCAACTGTGACGTCACGCCTATGACAAGTACATGACGTTACAGGCTTACGAACTGGAGTCAAAATGGCGTCTTTTAACATTTCAAGAGTGCATGAAAATTGTCGTTTTACACGAATAAATGCCACAAATCTTGGCTATGTGATGAAAAGGATCTTACGCTCGTTTTCGTTTCATATGAAACTCATCACGAATTTTTAATTTCGCTCACCAGAGGCTCGCTAAATTGAAAAATTCTTATACTCGTTTCATAAATATCATATGAAATGGATACTCATGCAAGATCCTTTATATTAGACAAAAAAGCTGCCCATTTTCTATCAGAATCCGCAACCTGTATCAGTCTCACAGTTAAAGTTTATACAATGAGGAATTAAACCTATTTCCGTTTCATTAAACGTAATATACCAGCTCCAACTTCTTAAGGGAACTGTATTAAAATATTCATGTTGTTCATAGTTAGACTGTTAGAAGCTTTATATGAAGTGTTACTTTTTACCCAAGATTCCTAATTCAAAATGGCAGCTCCCTGTAATTCAACATTCGGTCTACGAGGATAGCATCCTTCAAAAATAGCCGCCATTTCTAATCAGCTGCAAACGTTTTAAATAGTAAAAAATTGGATATTAAATAGTACATTGTAGTAGCATTGCCAACTCTAAACAATGTATAATGCGTAAGAACCCTATATCTGTGATGAAGTCACAACGTTTTCGTTGCCACCTTAGGTGTAACACAAGTATTTCTAACATCAAATGTTGCATAAACTATGATGTACATTGCGATTTCTATGATATTCATTTAAAAGAAACTTTCAAAAACATCTATGTTTCTATAAAGTATAGCTAGGCAACCGTTACAGATGTATATAGTGAAATGACCATCAAACTTTATATGTCTTCAAAACTTTTGTATTTATATTTCATCACATTCCTTCGGAATGTATCCTTGCAAAAAAGGCTGGAAATGCGAGAAATGTGTTCAGTATAAAAACCCTAGGTATAATATTTCGTCTTGTTTATTTCTTATTTCTTAATAACAAGCATTCTACCTTGACCTTAGATTTCATTTCACGCGACTGTAGTTTTGAGGATATGTTCAATTAAACAGTAGTTTTCATGATAATACATGTTTGAATTAAAAGCCTCAATAAACAAATCCGATGACGTCAAACTTCTTAAATTGTTGTTAACGAACAATTTACTGTGAATAGATGAACGCCCGGATGCTTTTCCTGAATATGTTTAATTTTAGATATAGACATATTGCTGTCGGGTCCGTGCGTTGTATACCAATACAATATTTAACAATGGATAAGTGGGTTATCATATCATCTGCATCCGTGTTCTGTAAAAACAACTTCCACATTAAAATGGGATTTAAATAGACAGCAACTAAGCTTTTCTGACGTAGTTATAGAGAGGCACGGTATTTTAAATCACATTTTTACATAAAATTCAGATAATCTTTTCAAACTGATTAATAATTCACCGAAAACGTTTTAGCAAATAATGCTTCTGTGAAGAGCATAAACGATCTTGTTTTGTCGCTTTGGCCTTGAATATGCGGATGTATTTTCCCCTGGATCCTATCTCTGAATATTTGACCAAACACTATATAATTTGACCTCGGGTTTCAATTGCACTCGACCGTGATTTACGATGTAAATTTGTTCCGGCATCTGAAATGTATTCTTTGGCATCTTCCCTGTGGATTCGTCCTGTATTGGATTCGTAACCTTGTATTTATATATGACAAATTTTAAACGTTTTTTAATTTATAACTAGTAACATGTAAAACCGTCGAAACACAAATTATGAAGGAATACATTTGTTTTCGTGCCTTGACCGTGCCGCAAACTGACAATATCGTATTGTATCGTATGGCGATACTTTTTGTGTATTGTATCGAATTATTTCGTTTGCCGGTATCACGATTCACTAACAGTTCTTAGATTATCAATAACTTTTATCAAACTCTAAAAAAGTGTACTTATATCTTTGGCCAAATAAAAATATAGCTGTGTTTCTCCGTTTCTCGATCGACCTTATTTTTTCATGCCGACACTAATACATTTTATTGGTTTTTCAGTCACTGTTATGCCTTTATTATCCGTTTTATTGTTCGAAGTGGTATATTTGGTTTGAATTTTATTAGCCTTGGACCGTGGTCAGTGTAAGAGATATATTTGAAGATAGTAGCTAAGTAGCCGTAGATAATTGTGGTTATGATATAGGTTGGGATCTGTAGACAAGTATGGCCATATGTAGTCTAGGAGGGGGGAGTCCAGTCTATGATGTCAGTGTTAGCTGATACTGACCCCCCTCCCCCCAGTCAAATTTAGCAGGATATATATATGGTCATTTCAACCTAGTCATGTAGGGTTTGAATTTTAGCAGGGTTTCAGCAGCATCAACAATTGTAATGTAGCAGGATTTTGCTAAGGACAGATAGTAAGGTAATTTAGCTTAGGAGCCAAAGGAGGAGAAGAAAGTTGGTTTTTAGGGAGTTGAGCTAAGGAGTCTTGAGAAAGGACGTTGAGTTAGGGAGTCAGAGTTGAGAGGTATAGAGATATAGAGGAGAGTTAGAAAATTAAAGTTAAAGTGAGAATTAGGAAGTTAGTAATACTAGTAGTTTTAGCTGTAGTTTGTAAATCTGTGTAGTTTTACAGTTTATAGTTGGAGATAAGTTTGGAGTGGAGAGATTAAGTTCACAATAGTGACGACTTGCATATTTTATGACGGCTTAAAAAGATTGTGTTGGAAATATAGTGTTAATATAAATGTACTTATTTTGTTGTTCAACTAATTTGAACTGGTGGTAGTGGAAAGCATCAGTAATACAGAAGATAATGAAACACTGGTGACAATCAGTGGAGTTTGGATTACTAAAACTTAGTGTCAAGCAGTAGGGGAAAAACATATTTTTAACATTCACGGAGGTAATCAGGAGATTATCTTCAACAGAAAAAAAATCAAAAAAAATCAAATGAAATGTTTTTCCTACACCTACCTACCCTATTTTTTTGAAGCCGCAACAGGAAACACACGTGCTATATTGTTATTTGGCCTCAATTGTATCCTTCTGCACAGATGAGATCCACTGTGCAGTCATACCCAAAAGTGCTAGAAATCATACACAAATATATTTCGATAGTATATAATATTGACGTTTATAACAAAACCCGATGAAATCCTGCACACAATTATTATGAGGTTGACTTTTTAAGCAAATATTTGTATGTGATACGTATCGTATCGTAAGCATGATCGTACACCAATACGTATCGTATCGTACATGTACGCACCATACTGCGATACGTATCGTATCGTGAGATATGCGTATCGTTTCAGCCCTACTAAAATGACGTTTTGACGTTGCAACGGTCAAAAGCCTTCCACTATCGACGTTTGCTAGTAGTATAAGTGCTAAGATCACCTTGGCTAGGCAATTTGGTGCTGTAGAACGTTAGTTAGTTCAAGGCAAGCACAGAATATTTGTCCACAAAATTGTCTTTCTTTGTAATTTGTCTTTTAGCGTTACATATTCAATAATGAACACACCATATCATAAACACAAGTGTATCTCGAGCCTATGGGTTTATCAATCAAGTGACTGTTCGTATTGTAAAACCACGAGATACTACCGAAGTGTCACCAAAACCATTATTCGAGCCAAAATTGACTTATATCAAGTCAACTATGAAACGAAATTACGGATAAGTTTGAACAATTCCTAATGCCGAACGCACATTGACCCATCTATGTTAATCAAGCTATGGCAATGTTATAACTAGGTACAATCTGACTTACTACTGATGTTACGTCTAACTTACGCTTATGCTAATGCTGACCTAAAATATATAATGATGGAACGCCACACGTGGTGTTAAGTATATACAGTATACAGTTCGGTAATCAGTCTTATTAAGTTTTATCTTATTTTATGCTTTCACAAAAAGTCGTGAATTATAAAATATAAATTGTTAAATTAGTCACATTCTGACACTCGTTCCTTTGAAGATAAACCGATCAGTGTTTGAATATCGAAAAAAAGCATTCAAAACCACAGGAGTATTTCCTGTAAATTTTTATCATTTCAAATGAAAACATGGATTTTTAAGCATGTTGATGTTGTTAATCACATGTTGTACTGATCATGAGGTCTAGTGCTAAATCAGGAAATTATGTCGATTACCGACGATTGCTTCTATCATGACCGAAACTGACATAAAAGAGTTTATTTCAAATTAGATAAAGGGAATATTGTATTATTTATGTAGCATAGAATAAATTTGCTCTGGTAGAAAACCTTGGCTTGATCATTGGGACGAACATATAACGAGAAACTAGATACCTACTGTAGACCTGGTTAGTTTATTCTGTGACTTTTTCCTATCTGAGAATTATTTGAATTTGTATTTAACATATTTATGAGAAAATGTACAACAGAACACAAAGCAAAATCACACAGAAAAAAACATCTGATTTGAAAAGCCATTTCTTTGCCTTTGCATTGTCATTATGGATTTGCTTTTTAGCATGAGCTATATATTGTTTCCCCAACGATATAGAAGGTCCTGCGTCGAATGGAAAACCGTATTACTAGGAAAAATAATGTCTACCTAGTTCAATAATTGAACATACAATGTAAGTGAAAACTTACAAAAAAAAATAACTTGAAAATATCTGCAATAATAAGGAAACATAGAAAATGAAAAAGGTAAACCATGCATTTTTATTGTTTTAAATACCATAATATGTCAGGTTCCTTGTAGATTGAAAGTTTTACCTACAATTACCCGTAACCTAAAGCGGGTAGGTTAGGTAAGGTAAAATATCCGTCACCTAAAGCCACTGAATACAAAATTATTAAGCTTTTTGCTCGGTGATTTTAAGCATATTAAGAATGTTTGCTATCTTCTTTCGAGTTAACCGGGAAAATGTATAAAAAAATCATATTGAGATAAATAAAACTCTGTCTCGGTGTATGGGGTTTTTAAGATTATTTATATTATTTTTTTTATAATGAAGCACTGATATTAAACATATCATTAGGAAATAACGTCCTAACTCCTCCCAGGTCGCCAGGTTTACTGAGCCACTGGCGTTTTTGGATAACACAGATTGTCTAACATGTACGCAAAAAGAAAATCCATTAAGTCAAATACAAAATAACTTTTATGTCCATATATTTTAAATACTACTAAAAGATACACAGCGGACGACCATCCCTTACGACTATCTTAGTAAAAAATGTTTCAGACTAATGGAAAGGGGAAATTGATAAATTGGAAGATACTCTGTTTATTAATGAGTTTAAAGCAGGATGTTTTTTTCAGAGGGGAGATACACACTTATAATGTACTCAAACCATCGGACTAAAACGTGAACTCTGTTTATACAGGTAACGGCACAGAGTCAGGTAGGCACGTAGTCGTTCATTCACAACTTTGTAACTGACAGGCGTATAAACGAGAACTTGAACGTGACAAAAAATGTAGATGAGTTGTTAAATGGTCCCGTTATACAGTACACAATGACAAATCTCCGTTGTTTACTGTGTTGACAATGTATGTAAAATAACATTTCTGCAGATAGAAACATGAAAGAAATTCTATAATATTTTTCACAAAATAATTTGACATGGCTTATGTCTCAATGTGATTTATATTTACAATATATAAGGAAATATGATAGTCATTAAAAACACAAAATTACAATAGGTTTGATTTATTTTGTTTTTATTTGGATTAAATATCTCTCAATAGTTAAGGTAATTAGGTTGTGCCTCTATATGTGTAATGCATGTGTGCATGTGTGCATGTGTGTAATATGTGCTATTGGCAGGGTATGTTGGTGAATTTACCTCCTTACGATAGCGCGGATGTTGCATGTATTTACAATAACCATCCTTGATGCAGTAGTTGTAATAATTATCCGTATTGCAAGAACTAGACATTCTTTCCTTTTATGCTTAAAGATAGGTTTTCTTTGAAACACAAATCAATTTTAGAAATCTGTTGCATGATTGTTAAAAACAATGACATGACAAATTTAATTTATAAATAGATGATACCTTACGTTTAAATCAACAAGTACTCCACTTGGTTTTACAATTCATATACTTTAGAGTTTTTACGCATCTCCCCATTTGCTTCAACTGTAAATGGATTTCGGCCTTCCTGTCTTGTTACATCACCGATGACTCTAAGAAGGGGGCAGTGTTATTACTACTGTGTTATTAATAATAGTTATTAATAATGCGTATAATGCGTTCATGTTTCAAGAAACAAGATAGTTCATAGTGAGTACACCTTCCTCAATATTAATTTTAAATTAACCAGTACTCCACTAATGTTTGACATCCATATAACAAAGAGATTGAATGTATCTTCCCTTTGGGTTCTAACGGAGTTTCGACCGTCGTGAATTTCCACCATTTATAGTCACTAGCATCTTTTTCGTTTTAACACATTGCATGGTAACATATAGGCATATTCCTGACACAATAAAAGAAGTAAAACATTATATATGATCACTTTCTCAAACTGTCCGCCTATTATATACAGCTGATTTATAATGGTGACCTTATGAACACACTGTAAGACTGACGTGAGGACATGGATTTAAATGTGTTACACTGTAAGTATTCCTTCCTCGATTGTAGTATACCAGCCTCTCTTCTAACATATGCAATTTAACGCACAAATCCTCAGCATGTATAAATATAGAAATTCCTTAACTGGTAAAATGAGATTTACTGACCACTAAACTACAAAGTAAGGGTTTCAGGACATTGGAATGGCCTCATTAAAAATGACTTTAAGCAAGCCAATTAGCTGACCGAAGATATTCCTGGATTTCATGGCAGAATCATGACTTATACAGGACAAGTTTACCTACTCGGCGCACTTGTTGATTTGATTTATCTTCTGTTATGGAGGCGAACCTGTCTGCTACTCTGTTTAGGTATCCGCTGGTTCCTTGTGGTACTTTTACGTACCTACACGAATCGCCCTACCTACTATGATTTATCACTAAATCCTCCAGTGTATATGTATATTTTATTCTGTATATCGCTAACAACTCGTAAAGGGAAATAATGTTATGTCGTTAATGTTTCCATGAATGTCTGTCTTGTTAAAAACACGTACATGTTTATGTAACATCGGTAAATTGCTTGCTTAATGGGAACGGATGCTATTATGCGCAGCGCTAGAAGTCTTGATCGTCTTCTCGAATTGATCATAACTAGTTCGTTTTATAGTGCCGCATTCCACTTAAACTGTTAATCACAGAAACTTTAATTAATTTGTGATTAACACTAAAATATAGCGTGTGTTTCGCAATAACATATGATTACAATCTAATGTTACATTGTACATATGCAATTTCTGCGCCATACAATGTATGTTGTATTAGATAACCTGCAGGTGAGGAAGCTAAGAAAACACTACCCCTGTAAGGAATTTTAGAAATGTTATTCATTCTTATAAACATGCATCATGTCTATTTAACAAAAAGTCTTGACATAAATCAACAGTGAGTGTCGCGTTCGATGACTACGATAAATTAAATTATTCTTGTTTTGAAATATAATTTCTCTATGACATAATCCTTGACTAATCCAGGGATCGGTTCACTGTAACAATTTAATGTAGGCATTCGCATGAGACACACGCATGACATATATACTATCCGACTATTTAAATGATGATAGACGGTATAAGGTATACAAAGTACAATGTATTTTCTATTGTTATCTATAGTATGAACTATAAATGCTATGTACAGGTTTGTGTCGAGTCTTATAAATAGGCAGGTTTAGGAGGGTCTCACATATATTCTCGTAACTGTATACAAAGCAGAGTCAGTAGCATAGTACACGAGACTTTAGCTAAATCCAGACCCACTCCCAGCATCCCAGATCAGGCTCTGCACCTATCTTCATGCACAATATCGACACATTTTATAAAGCTGCCATCACTCCAAAACATTTAGATAGGGCATCGATATTCGACAATCACTTTAACTAATATCTTTTTTAAAAAAAATGAAATATACAAGTAAATGTTTTCATCATTTACAATTTGAAAATATAAACAAATCAAACACTAGAAAATGCTTGAACTACAAGTTATAAAATTAATCATTCAAGTTTTAAAATGAGAAGAATGTTAACGCTTGGTATTAAAACAAAGGGCAATAGAGCATTAAATGAGAAGGACCAACGCAACGAGTCACCAAAATAAAATAAAAATGTCATAGTCCCCCATAAAAATGTAAATGAGACCAAGGTCTCTGAAAAATAAAGCGTCATGTGTATCATATGTGACATACGTCATATCGTTCACTGTTTTACGAATACACTATTGCAATTGATCCTAGTCTAAATATTTATCCGTAAGACGTAATGCGTAATACTACTACCTTCAAACGAACATTAAACAATGTTGTTGGTTTAAAGTTTATACAATGTATATATGGTATCAAAGGTCAGTGATATTGATATAAACTGAAGGCTATTTAACATATAACCTACGGTAATATGTAGCATATAACCTACGGTAATATGTAGCATATAACCTACGGTAATATGTAGCATGATTCCTGTCGAATTGAGAGTGTTTTGCCACTTTTTAAGTTAACACCATCTTTTGTCTGCTTCCAATATGATAACGCTGTAGACCTTTTTATATTCATTTGTATCTAAAGTATTCTTTTCTTTGATGTAACCTCTCAAAACATCTGCTTGAGCACAACTCTAGGAATCTATTTTCGTTATGGTTAAAAGTTCAACAGCGATCGGCATTGTCTAAAGATTAAGAATTTCGCGAATAAGTCAATTAGCGAACACGGTATCTTCCATCATTATGTTATATCGTTATAAACATTGCATCGATCGAGGAACAAAATAATTAGCACATGAAAATATCATATTAAAATAAACCAATGATAATGACAAACTGTTTTGCTTCAAATTTTCACAGTTTTACAGAAGAACAAGAACAAAGGAAAGACAGGTGGAAATCTGATTGCTCGCTGACGTAGACTTAAGGGTTGTATAATGAACGTGATGCATACAAACGTGACTTCACCTTAAATTATTTGTAAGCTAACAGGTGAATTACATTGCATCATGCTGCTGTTTCGTCCTTCTGATAAAAATTACTGTTGAAATATAGGATGTCTGCAAAACGCATTAATTTTAAAATTTCAAAATGTTAAAACAATTTCGATAAATACTGGTTAATTCTTAATTGAATAATGAGTAGTGTGTGCATATCATGCATCTACTTAAAAAAAGATGAATGCGGCTGTGAAGGGTAATTATGGAAAACCTCGGGGCTAAGATACCAGCCGAGTACACAACCCTGTAATTTATTTGGTTTGGTTTCATTTTGTTTAACGTCCTATTGACAGCTAAGGTCATTTAAGGACGTGCTTCCATGTGTGTAGGGTATGCGTGCTTGCGTGTGTGCCTGTTATTTAAAAGATAAATGTCATCCTAGCAGTATTTTTTCAAAACCACTCAATTCTTTTATGCAGCATCTATTGGTGAATGACATGATACGATATGAGAGAGTAGCCATCAAGAACGCTGATCTAACAGCTGCTTTTCCCTCTCCTGATAACTTAATCCTGGATGATTAACTATCCGTAGGAGCAGTGGACATTGCAGTGCTACCATAAAAACATATTTAATGTATATCCAGCAGGAAGAACGAAACTATTTTGAATCTGCAATATGTGTTTTGTTATAACATTATTGACACTTTGTTCTACGCAGTACATTTACCTACAACTGCCCATAATATCAACTTTTTATAGTTTTATGTTGACCTCATAATCACCGTCGATATATAGAAGGCACGTAACGTATATAGAAAAAAGACTTTGTTCGTGAGACGTCGGTGCGAAAGTCTGGAACAGGCTAATTGGAACCTTTATGGAAATATTGTTTATTATGAGATACACACAGATATAAATACATCTAATGAGGCTTCACGTTCATTTAAAACAGGTTTAAATTATGTTCATGTCAACGAGCTATACGGATGTGTGAAGGTTTTGGATAACCTTTCCGCGTATTTATGGGTTTTTATGATGATAAACAAACCACCTAAGGTTTTTAAACTGCAAAGAACAGACTTGCTTGTCACCTGGTGGAAATCTGTTTATCTGAACAAAGGCATGACTGTTTAAATGATTCTTATTTATCCAGAACATTTCACGTCTAAATAAATGTTTTTAATCCAAAAAAGTTAAAATTTATTAATCATAATTTGAAGATGTGAAGCCAGCGGTTTATTTCATTTCTATAATGACTTGCGTTAATTTCATTCACTAACATCATTGGTTATCAAATAACCATGCAAATAGCTATTGAAGTTAATCTTAAGTACGCATGAGTTGGTTTCGTCTCTGTTGCTTTATTGTGGGGAGTCTTTACTTTTTGTTTAGTTATATCCTAACTTCCTTATGATATGCCTGTGTTGACTTAAATTTTGTTTGTGTCCTTGTGCAATTGCGTAGTGGTTTATTTTGTCTTTGTGTGTTGACGTTGACAATTACTTTTCACATGTGTAATGATGTTGTAGTATATACTGTTCTTGCTTTTTCAAGTTCTGGTGTAATTTTGTCCTTGTATGTTGACTCCGTAGTATAATTTGTCCCTGAATGCTAACACTGTAAATTTCATCTTTGTGTTTGGCCGGTTTGATGTACCAGCGTGTTGGTGCAGTGGTGTATTTGCTTTTGTGTCTAAGATGTGGCATATCCCTGTATATTGAAACTATGGTTTATTTTATATTCTCGTAACTGTATTTTAAATTTCATCTCTGCCTATTGCTGTTGTAGTATAGTGTATATCTATTGTGAAGAGATTAAATCTATAATTGCTTTTCCTGAAAAGTTCTTTTTTTAAGTGGACAAATAGGTGATGGTCCTAATGTAGTATATAAAGTGATAAGTTGTCAGTGCTTAAGGAGGTTATAATATATTTAGATGTACCTGCGATATGTAAATACTGATACTAAATCACATATGATGTCCTAGGACATAGCTAACCTTATGTAAAATATAACTATGATAGATTGTACATAAAAAGCACCAAAGAAAAGCATACAAAAAAAACAGCAATGCATTTGATACGAAATAAATTTGGAAAAATATCAGATGCTTATTATTTTTTGGTTGGTTTTGAATACTGTGAAATCACAACTATTCGTGTGTTTTTTTCTCTATTTTCGTGGTCTCGTCGGAAATCTTCATCCATGAGTTCATAGATCAACGAAGTTATTATAGGTTTGACATAAAAGCAATTCTGTTTGAGGGGGTTGGTGTTTGACCGGAAAACCACGAAATTTGGTCCCACGAAAATATATGATTTCACATGATTGTAGGATTTCTTTAAGATAGGAAATCTCATTATAAAAATGTAAATAAATTAAATCTCCTTGATACAAATCCTCATTCATTTTTCTGGGTGATTTGATGCTTCTTAATTTTTTAAACATTTACTTCACACCTATGCATTTATTTGATAAAATGTATCTAAATACACAGAATCTTTCATATTGAGGCATATGAACCACCGCCGTTCTATTTATATAGCACTTATAATGATAATATAACAGGACAAGTTGTCTCCAACGCTAACGATACTACGTTGTGCCTAGCCCAGGTCACTAGGTTTATTGACCCACTGGCATTTATAAGACATTACCTACAGTGTAACTTGTACGCAAAACGAAAACCCACTCTGTCACATATAACATTACTTTTATTTCTATACATTTAAAATACTACACCACAATATACACAGCTGACAATTATCCCAAGCGACTATCTTAGTCACAAAGTTCTAGACTAATGGGAATGTGAACTTGATAAATTGGAAGATACTCTGTTTAATAATGAGTTTATACACACTTATCGTATATTGTATTCGTACCATCGCACTAAAATATTAACTCTGTTTGTACAGGTGATGGTTCCAGCCAGGTAGATACGACACCGTTCATTCAGGACTTTGTGTATATATATAGACAGACATGCGTACTAACGTTTAAGAATGTAGATGAGCGTTATATACTAGAAATTCAAGCTGACAGTACAAATTAATTTGCACTGTCAGCTTTAATCTGTTTATGTTTTTTTCATGAAGGGGCGCAAAATCAACTGAGGCGAAGTTTCCCCATACACAGTATATGACTGTTGTGTCAATGTGATAGATATTTACAATATATAAAGTAATGGATAGCGATAAAATAGTGCAATAGTTTAATTAATAAAACTGAAATTAAGGAAACATGATTGATAACACTACTAATGTGATATAAAATGTTAAAAAAGGCACTTCCTTTTTTCATATATCAGCTGATTGTACTGGAGGACTATCGGTGACCGCGAAATTATCTTTAATTTTGCAACCACAATTTATGTTGGCAAGGTTTACTTGTAATACTAGTGTAATTAGAATATCTGTTGAAGACAACTGGTTGTAATTTTGACATAACATAAAGGGTTTATAAAGGCATTTGTAATCGACAGGATGCACTAGGTGGTAACAACTTGTTTCTGATCCATTTGTCTGCACGATGAAATATGTTTAAATCAGGCGTACATTTTTTATTAATTCAATCTTTTTACCACCCGATACATGTAAGTCCAGAATGGACGAAATTGCTGCATCGAGTTACGTCTTTGCTCCGTATTTACACATCAACGTTATAACTGATCAACAATTATCCATACTCAACACACTCATCAGTGTTAAAATAATTATTCTACTAATAAATTCTACTTAAGAACAAACTGTTTGACTAAAGTGGCGACTTTAATTCTAAATCATTTTCCATTCTCCCCTTCATGTAATTTCATTTCAACGAATTTCAGAAACAAATGGATTGGACAACAGGCATTCCTATATCAGTTGTAAAATATCTGCTGTTAGAGTTTACATTAATAGTCAACACGCTAATCTAGAGTAAGCTCTCAGTATCGGCTTTGTTCTAGATATATGGGTCCTGTTGACCAATAAACTGTTTACCAACTGCTTTTACGTTATTGAGAATGCCCTTATCTAATAAAGCTGGTACTGTTCTTACTGTAACTTATATCTAACACGCCATTACGTTGACCTATCTGCATACGTGGATTTTATGACAGAATCATGACGGATTCAGGACACGTTTACCTCTTTTGCGCACCTGTTGTATTTTCACCTGTTTGAGAGATGTTCACGATATTTTGTGTCTTGATCTGGTGTCCTCCGGTTCTTGGTAGCGCCCTCTCCCACGAACATCCATACCTACTTTGATTTATACGTTTGTCCTCCTGTGTGGACATTGTAGTTTATGTATATTTTATTCCGTTTACTACATAAATAACGCTTGTCTTGAACAGATATAACTTTTCTGCGAATGTCTATACAGTGAGACATTGATGTAAAATCGGTTAATTGCCTACTAAAATAGTCATCATGTTAGCTATTGTACGTAACAGTCTTTGAAGGGGAGATCTTCTTCACGGATTGGATTTAGCAAGTGCCCTTATCATTGTCATAATGACTCATACAGATTTATCTCTTAATCTTTGAGGTATTTCTATAATTGTATTTTTTTACTGAATCATAGCGTGTGTGCTGGAAGTACAGTGTATACAAAGTTATCATTTAATAATCATATTTCAGTTTTTATTACTTATTGTTAAGGTGAGGAATCTTAACAAACGCATGTATGTGAAGACTTTTAGGAATGTTCTTCAATGTTTATTTACCTGCATTTTATCTATAAGATACAGCAACTTATGATTAATGAACCAAGGGTGTCGCACGCGATGACAACGGAACATTAAATTCATTAGCTTAATGATAAAGGATATAATTCTATGACATAGCTCCAGACTAATCCAGAGTCGGTATAATTGTAATGTATGCATTGTAACGTATAAGATATATATGCATAAGATAAAAGCGCAGTCACTTTTAACGAGGATAGGCGGTTTAAGGAATACAGAGAACAATGGATTGTATGTTGTCATCTTTAATATGAATTATGCATGGCAGGGAAAGTGGAATTAAAAAGTTGAGGATGGTTTCAAATGACTTCCCATATATGTCTTCAAGCGTTTTATAACATTTCCAGCCAACTCCCAGTATCACTGAGCAGTTTCTGCATACACCGTCAGGTACATTTTCGAATCAGATGCATGTAGATATTGAGCACGACTTTAAATAACTTCCCGTATATGTCTATTATCATTTTCAAATTTCCAGCCAACTCCCAGTATCCCTGACCAGTAATTGTACCCAACGTCAACTGATTAAGTGTTCATCATTGCAAATGAGACAATAGAAGAAACAAATCAGATACTAGAATGTTGTGGTACACGTTTTAAGTTATAACGTATATAATACAATACTTGAAATGAATAAAACACTGTATGAATACAAAGAATATTTTCTCCTTGCGTGTTGTGGCTGTGGTTGTTTTGGCCTTTGTCCTTGTATTTTGGCGCTGTGGTATATTTGTTCAGTGTATGTTGACACTTTAGTAGGTTTTGTTCGTGGGAGTTGTTAATTCGGTAAATTTCATCCTTGCGTGTTCACGCAGTATTACAGAAAGTATGTCTTGTCCTTGCGTGTTTCAGCTGGGATATAGTTTGTTATTTCAACTGGAATTATTGTTTATATACATGAACAATGCAAATAGATTTTTCCATTTTAAAAAAATAGACAAGTTGCTGTTCGTTCCTTACGTATTTGTTAATGGATACGTTGGTTGTTCATAAAGTCTACATCTAAATTGTTTAAATACTTTAACCATACCGAAAGGGGTTTTAAATACACATCTCAGCATTTCTTGAGTATTTTAACATTCGAATCATACTTCAATTCGTAACATTACTTATTTACATATAAAAAGTGATATCTATTCATATTAATGCCAAAAACCGACAACGTTATGCAATAAATGTTACATTTTGAAGCAATACATGATGTTCATCGTCTTTTCCTTTTCGTCGATTTACACCTGAACAATGTGGGGTGATATAAGGCGGCGTTTCATGTGTTCATTTAGACAATATACATTTTACCTTGTCGTTAGCTTTTGGTGATACTCGAATATGACTTAACATGTAAACCTTTTCAGACCTATTATAAGTTTATCTTAATTAGTACATTTTACATAAATGTTTCCGATATGTGTTAGATTGGTTATGTAATTTCATATTACAATATTACAAGTATGTGCATGTTGTTGTTGATTTTAATTACATTTTTCGAAATGAAAAGGACATGACGAATCAGATACAGGGCTAATGTAATGCGAATTATCCAATCATATTTATAAAACCATGACAATGCTTAATATCGGTTCAACTATATTTTACTTCTGATGTTAGATCCTGATCGTTTAATGCAAATCGTGGCCTTTTTTAGGAACATTCAGCGAAGAAAACACAATCAATGTGGATGTTTTATGATGGAACACAGCACGTGATGTTATAAACATATATAGTTCAGAAATCAGTCTTATTGAAGTTTATCTATATTTTCAGTATATTTTTAGTAAAAGTTTTGTTTTAGAGCGTTGATTATCGCTTTTGCGACGCTAAAAGGATGTCCTGCATATTATTGATAATCGCGAAAACTAAAATAAAAAGTCTACCAATTCCATAAATGAATGTAAATAAAACGTACAAATAATTTTAAAATATTTGAAATACCCACCGGCGACGTGTTAATTTCTTTGTTGTTCCATTCTGAATACCAGTACGATATCATTTCAATTCGAACTAAACAGATAAAGAAAATCTTCCAGATTGGAAATTTTGCCTTATCATATATAGATACATTTTGTACGCAAACCGCTTGTTACAAAATCGCCATTTTCTCGGCCTTTTTGTGAATGTATAAAACACACAAAACCTTTCATATTGATATATATCAACATCCACATTCCATTTCCAGTTTCAAAACATTGGAAGTCACGAAATATGTATCTATCATCAAGCACTAACAATAAGTATATAGTTATGAACTGATGTCCTTGACGTTTGGAGTGACACCTATCCCAAGTCATCTTGTTTACGTAGCCACTGGCTCTTTGTAACACACATTTTCTAACATGTACACAAAAAGAAAATCTATTAAGTTAGTTACAAAATAACTTTTAAATCCATATATTTCAATTATCGAAAACCTACTTAGTTGAAAACAATCCCATATGATAATCTGGGGCACACTGCTCTCGACTAATGGAAATGTGAAATTGATAAATTGGGAGATATCATACCTGTTAATGAGTTTAAACCAGGATGTTTTCAGTTTTTACGTTATATCGTGTTGATACCACCATTCTAAAACGTGAACTTTGATTATACAGGTAATGGTACGAGCCAGGTTGTCATAAAATCGTTTACTGCGTTGTGAATATCATTTGAAAGACATACGTATAGAAGGAGAACATTTTATACAGACAAATAATTTGCTAAGTAAAATACTTCCATTCCATATTTTGTACATTAACCATATTGTGAATATGTGTACGACAAAAACAGTAACGTCTATTGCAAAATGAAAGATGTTTGTACATTGTATCTTGTTAAGCACACTTTCAGGTGGTTGAATTATTGATACAATATAAGAATGGTATTCATATGTAGCAATGTCTTTTGAAGGAAAATGAGCTCAGACTTGCAGACGGTTATATTCATCTTATCACCTGTCGAAACACCTTATGACTAACATGTTTACTTAAATTCAAAATCAGAAATTATTCCTCTTTTAGTTGCGAAATACTTTCGCAATGAAAGCTTACTCGCTAATTCAGAATATTTGCTGAGTGTCGGGATGTTCTAGATAAACGAGCAAGGATTTCAATTTGATTGTAAGGATTTAATCAACATTAGAGCAGTTGTAGGGTTCTTACCCGACTTCTTACAAGCTATTTAGTTGACCAACATAAATTTCTTCATTTTATAGCAGACATTATGGCACAAGCAAGACAGGCTATCCCCTTGAAGTGCCCGTGTTTTGTCTCCTGGTCCCAGGGCGTTCTTGCTGTCATTCCTTCTGTTTTTATATTCTCGGTTTCCTGGTGGTACCTTTTCGTATCAACTAGGTTTATCATTTTATCCTTTGTTGACAGTATAGTATATGCAAATTATATACTATTATCTCCATAAATAACGCCCGTCTGTAAGATATATATATATATGTATACATGTGCCATATATAAGTGCCGTGAACGTTTTACGTGAATGTCTGTTCCGTGCGGATCCTGTATAATATCGGTTGTAATTAGGTACTTAAATAATTAACAAGATTACTAGTGTGGCAGACTTTGTACATAGGATTACGGTCGCCTTCTAGCTTCGAGCTAGAGGGAATTTTTCTTTAGATTAGTGGTAGAGCGTCCGACTAGGAACCTGGAGATCGAGGGTTCGATCCCCGGTGGAAGCACACTATTCTCTTCCCTGTTACAAATGATGTCCGTGGCCCTCCCTGTGGTGACAGGGAGTTATAACTTGGGTTTTGGTGTTCGAGGGCGAACACATTTAAAACGGGGGAGTAGTGTGGCAGAATTTAATTGTACATAGGATTACGGTCGCTTTCAAGCTTCGAGTTAGAGGGAATTTACCTTTAGGTCGGTGGTAGAGCGTCCGACTAGGAACCTGGAGATCGAGGGTTCGATCCCCGGTGGAAGCACACTATTCTCTGTTCTGTTACACTATAATACGCAGCATTTTATTAAAGTGGACATCGTCTGTACGTCTCCGCTATACCAAGCTTGCTTTTGAATACAACTTAAATTTTAGAATGAGATTTGTTTACAGTTAACATTGAAACATAAAATCTGTTTGATAACCAGTCGAACGTTTAACCGTTAGTATTAGTATTAGTATATAACACAAGTGAATAGGCTTGCCAAAAGTGTGAATGTAAGGAATTTTAGGAATGCTCTTGACATTGTGTATGTACATATATTATATCAATTACATATAGCTTTTTATGGCATTAATCGACCATAACGGTCTTCGTAATGACAACGGTACATTAAATTAATTAACTTAATTATATATAGTATGTCCCGATGACATAATCCTTTACTAATCCAGGGATCGGTAACACTGTAATGTATGCTGCCGTGTTATATAGAGGCGCAGCTAGTCTAAAAGACGATATACATTATACGAAAGACAGCGAACAATGGATAAGCTGTTGTTATATGTATAACAAGAATTATAAATAGGTTGTGGAGGTTTGTGTCGGATGTATTTAGTTGAGAGGTTAGGGAGGGCTTCAAATATCTTCCCAAATATGTCTATAAGCATTAGTATAGCACACGTGACTTAAGTTGACTCCCAGCCAACTTAAATTATCTCCGACCAGTCTCTGCATGCAACTACAATATAGACAATGTGGTAACAAACTACATAAAGCTGCCATCAATTCATAGTAGATTTATTAAGTTAATGTATAATCAACAGTCATTATAATAAACATCCACTTAGACAAAAAGTGACCAAGTCGTCATCACTTAGAGTGAAACAATAGAATCTGATAAAACACAAGATTGCTCTTGAATCATAAATTATCAAGTAAATCATGCCATTCTGAAACTGAATGTAATACTATTGATAGATTTTAAAAATTAATATTTTAAAAATATCGCACAGAATCAAAAGAATCAACGAAGAATTCAAAGACGTAGCACAAATACAGTCAAAACCGCAGGGTCAACAAAACAACATAAAAGATGTAATTGTCTCCCCTATGATAAGAAAGTACACCAATTATCTGGATCATCTAGCCCATTGCTTGTCATTTGTTACACGAATCATTTCGTTCCCTGTTGTATGCGATAAATATCGAATTTAAATAGAATATCGGTAATTGATACTGGTCTCAACCTTAATCTTCCAACATTAAGATACAATACTACTGCTATGGATGAAATAACAACGGTTATTGATTACGATATATCGTATCCAAGGACAGTGATATCTATGTAAAACTGTATGACAAACAATTACTGTATTGACCTAATGCGATGTATTACCTGATTGTAGGGGGCGATTTATGTCGGGTTTTGCTAACGAATCAAGAGTGTTGTGCTGTACAACTTAGGAGACAACTTCATTGGTCCGCTCCCGACTAGCTAACGCTGTTGGCCTTTATATAATAATCTGTACAGTGGTTATTTACATGTTCACTGGTGCCTGCTAAGGAACGTTCTCAGTCACAAATTTAGGAATTGATTCAGGAAAGACGACACTGTTTTTGGAATGTTAATTATAAACATTAGGAAAGACTTGAATGATGGGATACCAACACATATAGATACATATAGTTAGATTTATTTGAATGGTTGTGTTTTTTGGGTTTTTATTTGTATATAGTCCTGTTAAAAGCAAACGTTTTTTAAGGACGTGCATCTATGTGTGTGTGCTGGAGGCTGGGTTTTGCCTCCTTCCGATAGCGCGGATCTGATATCGACTTTACGGTGTTACCTCACATAAATACCATGCCGAAGACACCAAGCACATTATTCCACACGGTCGCATTACACAGACAACAGGTAAACCAATTGAAACAAATCTCGTTTTTAAGACTTTGGTCTATTCCGGTCTGGGAACCCGAATTGGGCGAACGCTCAACACTAAAGCTTAAAGAGAGGTATTGCCATGCAACGCATTTGGAAAACGAAAATATTTTCAGATCTTTTCCGCTTGAAAGTGTTGGTTTTATAAGGATTTACAGTTTAAGGACATTCTGATTAAGACTTCCTTACCACGCATTTGTGAAAATCATTATACCCCAGGAACAACAACAAGGTCAAAACGAGAACAAGTCTAATTTACCATTGCTCTTTTCCCATCGAATTTTCCATGTTTGATAATTATTTTTAGACTTTGTTATTGTCACTTTTTCATTTTACGTTTAATATTATAATGTCCATGTGTACTTATTTTGCAAACAAAACGTTTCTAGAAATCACAATTTCATACTATTATAGTGTAATATATTGAATATCGCAACCTTGTCTACGAATATATTGTTATATCTTTGATAATGAGTTTTATTAGTTTTTAACAAAATGTAACGAGTTCTTAAAATGGTTAACTATGAAAGCTAATAACAATTACAGGACTGGGAAAAGCTCAAATATTAGTCTACTTGCCTACTTGCGAAAGGTTTACATTACCTGTTTAGCACGAAATTGACTTGTGGTGGTGTATATCAAAACCCATTTACAAAATTGCAGTACTTTACAAATACATTGCCAAGATATGTTACATTCCTGATCGTTACAGATTAACGATTAGCCATTGGCTTACCCCCAGAATTTTATTTGAATTAAATTATTTGTACTGTATCAGCTTTCTAAAGTACAGATGCGCGCACTGTTTCTAGTACATCCCGATTAGCGGGGTAGCAGCTGACAAATACCACGAAACATCACCAGAAGTTTCACGTTGTCTATGCATGCTGTATTCCTAATTTAACATAGCTTCTTAGTGGCGAGGACGTTTAAGGTTATGGCATGTTTGTTTCGGATTGTTACATAAATGACGCTATTTTTGGTTATAAACGTTACATATCCTGCTTATGAAATGTATTTTGTTGTCTTTCTTAAATGAAAGGAATGACGCAGTCCTCTCCAGTGATAATTAATATGAGCGATAATAACCTTTTAAACGTTGCACGTTGTCTATGCATGCTGTATTCCTAATTTAACATTGCTTCTTAGTGGCGAGGACGTTTAAGGTTATGGCATGTTTTTTTCGGATTGTTACATAAATGACGCTATTTTGGTTATACGGGAACAATAGCATGTAACATTTGCAAGTAATAAGCATTTGCAGTCCTTTATTGTGATAATTAAACGTTACGACATATCTTGCTTATGAAACGTATTTTGTTGTCTTTCTTAAATGAAAGGAATGATGCAGTCCTCTCCAGTGATAATTAATATGAGCGACATAACCTTTTAAAAGCTTCTCAATTCCTGAAATGAGTGGATACAATACTAATATGCTCTAATCTCTTCGACCTTATGAAATACATTATCTCAGATACTCTTATAGAGAAGAAGGTAGAAATAGAATATTTAAATAGACATTTCTCTTTTGATTTGAGAAATATCTTGGAACCAGTATTGTGGTTACTTTTCTGTACACATATAGCACTAAAGCAAAACAAAATGACTATATATTTAATTTACTTTGCAACAATTATGAACAAGGTTTTAATAATAATCACTCATGTTTGCCCGGATGTAAGTAGGGACTTTGGGAGGAAACCGGAGTACACAGTGAAAACCCAAGTGGTCGGACCGCATACCTTTCCACGTCCTATCGGGGTATCTAACGTCGTGCGCCTTGGTGAAGGGTAGCGATACATTATTTAAAATATATACATGTATACATATAACCCAGATAAAAGGGACCCAGAACACCTCTATAATGGTAAACGTTCCACTAAAGGATGAAGAAAATAACATCTAATATGATATGTTTCTTATGTTTGTTGTAGATTATTTAATCGGTGGCATATTTTCGAATACACTATTTCAATTGTTTTTCATCTATTTAACTAACATAAGTAATACGTCCGATGCAAGCTACAATGTAACATAGTGCCTTGAGTGAGGTGGAATTGAAGCCTCACAGCAGACCGACGTTCAAACCAAAAAAGACGTGTTGCTGATGCCACCGAATCACGAAGGAACAGAGTAGAAGTGCTTCAATAAATTGAGTGGAATGTGAGATATATTACGGGATATTCAAGCTTTTGTCATTAAAACAAATCACAAGGATGAGGATAGTCCATTCAGCCTGACAAACGTGTGACCAGATGAGTGGAAATATTCATGCATTCAACTTTAGTCATCAGTAACAATTACCTTTAAAAGAACGTAGTCCAATGTCCCCATATTTTAACAGCAACCCTTCAAGATATGTTTTTTGATAAAGTGAGGGCAAACATACGTTATGATGGGAATAAAGGCAAACGTGCATACTTTTAGAACAAACTAAGGTCAACAAAGTTAGGCAAAGTCATATACACAATTTGATACCTTCATAATACATTTTGGTGAATGACTATATACATGCATCTTGAATATGTGACATAAATTTAAAGACATGTTTACTCATTGAATAAGAATTAGATTCTGAGTTATATGAACAAGTTGATGATTTCGTCCTCATTTGAATAATTACAGGGCGTAAAAACAATGGGGTATTGTTGTTCACGTCAACCACAAAACCAAAGTTCATCCGGTTTAATGATGATTTTTGTTGAGGGATTTCATTAACCTTGATATATGTATTTAAACATGAAAGTATTTTGTCAGAAATAATGACATCGTCGGTCTTCAATAGCATAAACTGACATATTGACAGATTGTTTATAATGAAAGAGGATATTCACTTACAATTCATTTGTAAGTTCAGGTAAAGGTCGGGAACCAGATGTATTCATCACCGTAATAACTAATATACAGGAAGGCATTAAGGCAAAAGGAAACACTTATTTATTTTATCTATTTATTTTTCCTATTTTGTGTTTCTAAATTGGTCTTTCGATTACGATATCGGATTTTGAAATACTTTCTGTGAAATATTTACATATTGACTCAAAACTTTTACAAAGTTACATGAAAAGTGTTAAAAACTAGAGAACGATTTTTGCTAAATTTGGCATGGAATTCAATGTTGTGTAAATAAAGGGTTTGACCTTACGCTGAGAAGGACAACGGGACCAGAAAGTTGAAAAAAATTAAATCTCAAAACAAAACATGTAATTTACCATATTCGACAACGAAAACGCAAATTGAATCGTAAGAAATCGCGATGAGAATATTTGTAATTTACCTGGATCTTTCGTTATGCATCTATGATTTATTTAATATTGGGTACGAGTAACAGCGTTCTTAAAAACAAACTGGAATATAAAATCATAATTAACTTTCAACGATATGATTCATTAGTATGAATACATTAATTTGATATGTAAAATACATTAACGTTAGCATCGGGACATATTGACAAGATGATATATGTTTTAAAATGGGTTTACTATTAAAATGGCTACAGGTAAAAACTTTTATGGAAATTGAAAGACGGCGAACAAGAGTGTGCAGAGGAAATGATATATATCATATCCTATGCAGGTGTGTTATCAAAATAAATTTACAAGCTAAATGTATAGGAGTTTAACTAAACATAGGGTTACAACAGTGACTGATGTCTTCTCAACTGAGTAAAACCTGACCGGTGAGAGACCTCCATAATTTTGTTTGTCATGTTGTCACTTGGGTTTATAACTGTTTTATACTTAAATCATATTTCTAGTGAAACACATGCTGTTAGCTGTGCATTCATATATAATCCCGTGTCTCTGATTCCCAGTCGCTTGACCAGCCGCTTAACACACCTTTCCTGAAAATGAATATCCTCCATGCGTGACTTTCATAGAAATGGTAGTGTCCACTTGATTGAAATGTTCTTGAAAATTCCCCATCTATCTTCATGTCAGAGTATCATTTAAGATTTTGTTTCTTTTCATCATACGATTAAGTAAACATTACGACGAATATGTTACATGTGGCTCTCATAACGTTTCGTGTACATGATAATTATACTGGCACTACTACGTTGACTATTCTGGTCGGCACGCTATTAAAGTCAGCCAATATTAATACATATATATCTCAAAAAACGTGTTTTAATGAGCTGCTTTTTGTTTTTTTGTTTTTGACCGCAAGTGATGTTGGGAGATTGTATTGGGAGATTGTATTGGGTGATTGGTTCCAAATAATCTTTGACAATGTCAACAGCGAACGTACAGCGATTAGAAAGGATTTTCCTACAGAGACCGTTGCCATTCCAAAACAATGACAAGATCGTGGGGAGCAATGAATCCTGGAAATCAGTACACAGTATTAGGGACACTTAAGTTTTTCCTCGATTTTACACACTTATCGAAAAAAAAAGTTCTTGTTTTGTCTTTAATGTCTCATTAAACATGATTTATATATATATCCAAAAACATATTAAAATGTAGCGTTCTGGTAAAAGAAAATAAGTGTATTAATTCCTTATATATGAATTAAAATATTTTGTTCTTAAATATTTTACAATGTAAATATATCTTCATAATTGGACAGCTCATTGCCACGTGAAGTGCTAAATGTAATTAAACACACCAGGGTATAAAAACACAGGGGCGAACGCTCAACTAAAGGCCTTAAGTGAGGCATTGGCAATGGAGACATTAGGAAGAAGAAGGTTGTTTAGAAAATAGTCGCCTCTTACGATCATGCATTCACGTCATCGTTTCAGAGGAGGCCACCAAGTGCAAAATATTCGTTTCAGATCACAATTATACAGTTTACTTTGTTTTATATGATAAAATGAATCTGTCATTCGTTTCCCTTCATTTTAGATCTATGATACTAGTACTCGTTTTTATTTTGTTTTCAAATTTACTCGCCAGATGCTCGCAAACATGAAAAATCCAAAACTTGTATCAGCAATCTAATATGAAGGGAACGAATGGCATATCCTCTATATATATATAACCAAAACGTGTTAAAATGTAGTCTTTGGATAAAAGAAAACAAATGGACTGATTCCTGATATATGAAGCACACTATATTGTTTTTAAATATTTTCAAAAAGGTAAATATATCTTTATGATTGGACAGTTCATTCACACATGAAGTGTAAATCAAACGTTCTAGATACTCAAAAATAGCATTGAGATAGTATGTTTCTTCAGATATATTGTGTTGTATTTCACGTGGTTGTAAATCGGCTTTATATATAGCATGATCACATCAAGTTCTCAGATCTTTTCTTGTGCATAAGGGTAACAATTTACCTGGCACAATTATACTGACCGTTTTAGAAGGCATATTATTATAATCACACCAAAAGTAATACATTTCTCTTCCTTCAGAAAATCATGTTTTATTGAGCTGCTCCTGTGTTTGGATGTGGATGCAGACCGCACGTGATGTTTGGGAGATTAGTGCCCAATAACGTTTGACAGTGTCAACAGCGTACCTTCAAAATTTAGCTCTTTGGCACCCCAAAACAACGACAAAGTAAAAGAAGAGCAAGAGATTCTACAACCTAGCACACATTACACAAGAGCATTTGTACCAGTGTGCCAGCCAACGTTTTTTTTTTCAGATTTTACACATTTATCAAAACGAATCTAAATGTTCTTGTTTACTCTCTAGGTACGGTTACTGATATATACACAAATCGTGTTAGAACGAAGCCGTCTGGTAAAGGAATGCAAGTGGATTGATTCCTGGTTTATGAAATTAAAGATTTTGTTTTTACATATTTTACGATGTAAATATATCTCATAATTAGACAGTTTATTAAGCACGAATTGTTAATTTAACATTCCATGTTATATAAAGATAACATTAAGTACACGGGCCTTACAGTATGATCAGAGCACGATACAAGTTTATATTGAGAGAAGTTACATCCAAATAACCAAATATAAATGAAGATATAAAACAGATACTCGTCACGAGTGAACATTTATTATACAATTTCTACGGGAAGTATTTCATCCACGTGTGTATACATGTGGGTGCCATCTGGTTTATACTGTGTTCATTAATGTAATTGTTCACCGCATTTATGTTACATGAGTGTTGAACTAAGGTATCATGAAGGTAATGTTCTGTAGGTGATTGACTGGGATTAGTGGTGCCTTTGTCAGCTATCCAGTTATTGTTCAGTTTCCTGATTAGATTATTTTAGACTTGGACGGTATACGTTACTCACACGAGTTCAATTACTCATGATTCGGATATGTAGTATTACGGTCGATGATCTCATGTTTATGATCAAACACTGTAGGAGCATTTTGTAATAAAAGTAAACCTGTTCAATTCTCCCCGAGAAACTATAGTGATAAAATATAATACCAGTATTACCTTAAGTTTTTAATCCAAGGGAAATTCCGAGCACGACCTATCGACAAAAGAGACTAGCTTAAGTACCTCTATAAACAGTATGACACATGAATCAGACAGAGTGTAGCGCGAAGTTTTGTTTCCTGATCCCCTACCTAAGGATTCATATACAATAACGATAATATGTATTTAAATAATACACCATTGACACAATATTTTGAGATCTGATAAAAACAATAATATAATATCACCTAAGATATTGCACTGCAATACTGACATCATTATCGCATGATTTATTTTTCATTTTCCTCTTAGCCTCGGTCTCACATTTATTCGTAATAGATCATTAATTGAATGATTTTCAGATATTTATCCTTTAAAAGATAAACAATATGTGTAACGCATGTTAATTATCTTTGTTTATCTCAAATATATCCTATCATCGATAGAAGAATAAACACATAACACACATAAACACATAAAATTTACTATGTGACATAGTAAATACAGTTACATTATTTTGATCATTTATGCAATAATCCTTAGCTAAACGTAAATTATTTAATTGTTTCTGACATATTATATTTATATTCTTATGATTGTATCATGATGACACAGACAGATTTGAGGACATACAAAATGGCCTGCTCCCACTACATGTTTGTACAAGGCGACTATGATATGGGTCCCCTGCAGATTCGTGGTAACAAGAGCACTCAGAAGAAACCCCAATTGCTCTGCTGTATCAATCGTAACACTTGATCATGACGTCTTTATCCTTTTTTTCACTCTTTTTTTTTGTTCTGCCTACTATTCTTTTCAAGAGTGTCTTCCTATAAAAAAACATAGACAGGCATTGGTATTAATAATGTGGAAGTGCAAAGTGTCATATAATTGTTTCGAATATACTGAATATTAATATAGATATTTCCGTAATATGCACATGAAAGTAGTAATTCCATTCCCCGTTTTCTGTTAACGTCATCTTCATATAGACGTAGAGCCCGAAACCAAACAAATATGAATAATATCATTCCTATTTGAAATATTCTGGCTAACTTATCGTGATACATATGAGAAAGTTGTAAGGGTTCTTTTATTGCAAACTTTTGGAAATCTATACATTGTATATATTAAAAGCATACAACTGCAGTTACGTCTTGTACAAAACAAGACATCACGAGAAAGCAACGTACACTAGGTAGTAGAGTGGTTTCTCTATCTTTGACCTCAAGGTGGCTCACTGTCGGCTGCTGACATATCTCCTCCTAAATATCACACACTGCGAACGTTGCCCTCTACACGATATTGTCTGGGGAAGACAACAAGTAGGTTATGTGACCTCCTCCTAGGGGACACGGAACTAAGCCGCCGATATTCCCGGAAATAATACTTGCTGCTGCACCCTACATATGTACATTACTGTGTAAAGCAAACCGAACGGTTTTACCCTATGCAAAAATAAAACCCAGTTGGGATTGTTTTTTTCTGTCGTACAGCTTTACCGATATTTAAAACTAATCTGTATAATATTTCAAACCACTCAGAGAGACCAAGGTGCTCGGGATGGAAACTTTTCAATTTTCATAAGTAAAAGTATTTACTTCCAGGTGGTAGTGTCTCTATTCTGTTCTTAATTAATGGTGTGTTATGTGTAGGTGTAACATAAATTTCCCCCTAGCTAAGGGGTATTTTTACACTGAACAGTTTCCTCAACACCTCTGGAGTCGAACTTAAGCCAAGCAGATGTTCAAATTAATAATGCTCTATTTATAAGGTCTTGATAGGCATGTTTTGTTTTGTTTCACAACATCAGTGGTTTTTCATTGAATATATTTTCGAGTGAATATTGAAGTTTTTTTTCAATAACCTGTATCAGAACACATTTGTTAGTTCATAGATAATTCAGAAAGAATAATTAAAAGAAAACGTTAAGTCAACCAGTCAACCAGTTCAACTAGGTCATAATCTTATAGTAAAACAAGAAAGTCGTCTGGTGTAGCACACGTGAAAGGGTACGACTATATGCGCGATCGATATCTACAACTGACATGTGATTTATTTGACACGTCATGGTGGGTAGTACAATTATTAAGTTTTTATTCTTAGTTCACGTTTCTGTTTATATGTTTGTCTTTGACATTAAATCAACGTATTGTAAAAAAAAATCATCTTTAGTATGAGGTAACATATTTTCAAACAGTCGAATCTCTTAAAAAAGCATTATTATTTTATTTCATTTTATAAAATTATATTTAACCAATTTGTAAGCGATATATTAGCACATCCCTGGTGTTTATTTCAAACAAAATAAGGTAATGAATCTTTGTTGCACCGATATTTCCTATTAAGCTGACTTTAAAGCTTTATTCACCTGGTATGACTAATTACACAGTGTTATAATGTTAAAGCGCCACTCCCACATATTATCGTGTAAAACTATCGGATTGAAGGAAGGATCAGAGGTTTCATTAACGAAATGCACTCACCTCCTCTCGATCTAGTGTGTGTGTGGGTTCTATAAAACCGAAAGTCTATTTTTACACACGTCCTTACCGTAGTAACGTCCCTGTCTAATACTAATACTAAGATGTGGGATTTACGGTCAATAAAGATAGCGAATTACCGCGCCTACTCTGGTGGGAATAACCCGATAACTGCCAGTAGTAATTTACCGATCGAAAGCAAACATTATAGACTTACTCACGCCCCTATTAGCATTGCTTTCGTAAACGATTAAATTGCAATGTATTTACAGGATTGCACCAGCCACCGTGTGTACTCTTTAAATAATTTTAACTGGAAATTATTGGACATGGGCAAGTGTGCTGTCAATTTAGAAATTTTGTAAACAATGTAGCTTAAAAAGTTAATTGGATTTACTTAATTGTAAATTATTTCCAGCAGACAAAGAGAATCCACATATATAAAGGCAAATAATTTTCCATTTTTTTTATTTGTATTCCATCACTGTGTTGTTACGTTATATACTGAAACCTCAAAAATGTATATGGAACCATGTTGATTTCACTCATCAGAGCAATAAGGCATTTGAGTTATGCAAATATCAATCCTAACAATATAATTTCCCATGTTTTACGTTGACCTAGACATAGTTGACTGTTAAACAAAGATACGAAGAACAAAGGTTTGATACAGTGCGTACAGGAAACAACTCACTACTTTCCCATAACCTTTGAACTTGCACTTTCCGTGCAAACAGGAAAGTTGTGCCGGTCTATGTTCAAGTGGTTCTTGCTAAGCTGTGTGGGTATTTTTCTAAGTGAAAAATGTATAGTTATGTAAAACCGCGACCATTTCTTACATTTTGTTTACGCTTTCACCGAATTCCTCTGGGTGTGAATTTTCGCTTGACCTGTTTTACTTAAGAGATGTTGTGAGCATTTTAAAGATATGTATGTAATCCTGAGTGGAATTATCTTTGCCGAAAACGTGTTTAGTAATAAACCGATTATTTCGCTGCTATGTTGCGTGTGTGGTATGTAGTCTCAAGTGTAAGAAAGTAATAAAGATAATTGAACAACACATGTGTTTCTGTCAATACAATAACCTTACTTTCCTATTTTTTTTAATTATACAAAAACAACCCAATGTTTGATTGTATTTTCCCTACATTTCATTGACGATTCCATAGACAATACTATGTATTATGCTGAATCTATGCATGATTAGTGCTTTTCATGAACAATTTCTGGGTTTTCCTGGTAATTTTCGTACGAAAACCTAAGGAACATAATGATGTTATGTGCAGAAATGTTTTAAAGCGTTTTTAATAGATTTATAATGCAAACAACCAAATATCGGATATTTCAGAAGCAGATAAACCCCATGTCATTATATACGTCGATCATGTCATTTGAACCTCTTTAAAATGTCGGCTTCAATACAGAATATTCACCTCGTCCCACACATTTCGTGACTCTTTAAGATAAGACATCGGTTGGAAAGGCACAATGATAAATAATCTGTCAGTTGAGTGACCTACTTTTAGATTGTATTCCTTGTCTTTTCAGAAGGTCTGACGTCATATTTATTGCACTATATAAATAATACATGTTTGTCGTCTCGATGTGAAAAAGTACAGGTATGTATACACCCACCTGTGGATTTGTTCCGGTTTCTAGACACAAGACACCAAACATGTTTATATATACACACACACATGGCAGACAACACAAAAGGAATGACAAATGCTTGAAATTCTTTTCAATGTTTTCAATTTATTAACAATAGTAACCAAATGATGATCTCATTCAATGTTACCGG
>JAUMHH010118863.1:0-10650 GCA_032359455.1 Chlamys rubida
TTACTTCAAAGCAATATAACTACAAAATTTGAAGAAATTCTACTGAGAAATGGTGACACAATCCTATTACCTTAAGAAGCTTGATTAAAATCATTTCCACTCGTACATGAGGGCTTGAAGTACATTGTGGGTGTTTATGACATACGGGTACAGTCATTACCGATAGTATAGTAATTTCAACTGCATAATGAACATTCTAAGGCATCGTCAACGTTTCTATGTCACTTTGTAATCAAGTAACATACATGTACATGTACCATCTTTGTACGGCTTTGATATACAATGATTTGGCAGACACTTCCATTGAGTAATGCGTATTTCTATTTTTATTCATAGTGCCACGAACAGAAATGTCGACCAATGGGATTTGAATCCTAAGTATGAACAAATGTCTTAGTATCAAGGCTTCCTATTTCAGACCGCGATGGTGTAATGGTCAGCGTTCCGGATATCACTTGAGGGTGATTTGGTAGTTGGTGTTGATGTTGTTCAGTGTTGCACGTCCTATCAACAACTTAGGGCATTTAAGGATGTTTGCTGTGTATGCGCGCATGTGTGCTGGATGCAAGGTATGTTGGTGCATTTGCCTCCTTGTAATAGCATGGATCTTGTGCCTACATTTTAGTGACCTTGCCGAAGGCACCCAGCGCAGCATTCCGCCCGGTCACATTATACTGACAACGGGTAATTTGGTTTGATGTTATTTTGTTTGACGTCCTATTAACAGCTAAGGTCATTTAAGGACGTGCCGCCATGTGTGTTGTGTATGCGTACATGTGTGTTGGAGGAAGAGTATGTTGGTTGCTTGCCTCCTTGTGATAGCGCAGATCTGATGGGGACATTATAGTGCTATCTCACTGAAATACCATGCCTAAGGCACCCAGCACAGCATTCCGCCCGGTTTTATTACACAGGCAATGGGTGAACCGGTTGTTGCCATTAACCTAAATGCTTATTTTGACGTGTATATTGTACTAGCATTATAAATATATGTGTGCTACAAATAACTGTCCCTTTTTATCATTAGATACATACTTTTTAAAAATCAAATCAAACATGTTATATATTGAATTCACTTACCAAAGAAATGCAGATAAATTGCATTGGTTTATTTGTTTTCACGTTCATATCCAATATTCACAACTTTTCTATGACATGTGTCCATTTACACCAAACACGTTTTAAACTATCAACTCGGAGTCCTATTACAGCTTTTATGAACAGCAAAACCTCGTTATACTGTAAAACCTCGTTATACTGCGGTGAGCGAGGTGGCAAATGAAACGAGGGGCATTATGGCGAGGTTTTATTTCATAGGTGTTTTTTCATTACGTTCAGCTATCCAGCTAATTACGTATTTTAATCTCGCTACTTAAAATTGTATTTTCGTCAGATAAAATTATTTATTAAACAGGAATCATATGGTATATCGATAAAGCATTCATCAGGCGTACATGTGTATGTTTTAGATATATTGATTAAGTAAGCTGCATACAGTAATTGTGAACGTTGAAGAGGTGAAAACAGAACCTAAAAGAGGATTTTTTTTATAAATTGATGAAAAATGTTGGGCTGGTTGCTGGCACGCCGGTGTCGGATATCAATACATCAGATGTATTACAACACAATCAATGAACTGGTTCGCGTGATGTTGCGAGATTTAAGATAATATCTTTATATTAAAATCGGAAATAGGATCAACGCGGTGACGAAACACGATACTACACCCAACAGGGAATTATCTCAATACAATCGCACTGTTTGTATTCCGGATAAAACACGAATTCGATTTTTTGAGTTATCTGGAGTGGGATTAAAAGCTGTGGCGGGCCTATGGTTGACCAAGACCAGTTTCATCAAGCTTCAGCAAAACAGCTGACGTTATGATAAATGTTTCTGTAATTCAATCTATTTTTGTACATATATATGTTCCCTTGTGTCCTTAATAAAGAATTTGTTGTATATCTGTATGACAAATCATATATTAAATTTTTCAGCTCTAATAAGTAAAGAACATATCCTCGCCCCAAATGTTACCTTAACGCTCATTAAGCTTATAACGCTCTGTGGAACTTGATTCCAGAGGGAACGGTTTGATAAAACAGTTATTAGCAATGATGTTGCGTTGCTGTGATTGTTGAGATACTGCACGCACGAGCGTTACACATCGGTATGAATACAAGAGCCGGGACAATACAACGCCAATAACATCAGGAGCAAAGCTCGTCCGGAAATCTCTGTGATTTGTTGCGCCGACACATAGTGACGACTTGTACATAGGACATTTAGCGAGAGGCTTCACTCCGATCAGAAGGCTTTCGCTATAGTGGAAGTCCACACAACAGCCGCAGTGTTAGGAAAATAGCTCGACGCATCCTTGTAATTTATTTCTCTGACAGTTTTTTGGATTTATTGTCAGTGACTGCTTGCAGTGTTAGACAGTGTAGCACATTGATGGAAAGTTTCGTTGAGGCGTTCTATACGGTAAACACCGATGATACTTAAGATCCGTTAATAGATCTGTTGGACACGGCTCTTCAGCGTTAATTGGAATCTGTCTTCTCTCTATTCATATGTGATGGATCCGGTGAGAGATTTGTCGGAGAACGCGCAAGATTAACGGACTCTGGACTGTCACAACATTGTCAAAATAACTACCGCTAGCGCTTCACCATGGTACTCGTCCTCCCGATAATTTTTGTATATAAAATGACACATTTTGAAAACATGAATCAAGATAAAGATAAAAGAAGAAATAACAATTAAGTCAATAGGTGTTGAAAACATTTGTATTTAAGTACTACTGTAATACATTTTAGAACAAATTGTAGCCATTTGTGACATTGTACAAATGAAGTGATATTCTATTCTTCACGATGATTTTGATATATTAATTACAGCTAGGTTCATTTTGCGATATTGTAAAAATGTAACAATATTCTATTCTTCACGAAGATTATATTAATTAAAGCAAGGATATTGTAAAAATGTAACAATATTCTTTTTTTTTACGAAGATTTTAATATATTAATAATAGCAAGGTTCATTACTACTGCTGTGCCATATTGATAACATTTTAATGTTGACTTGTTGACAATACAGACAATGACGTTTTAGCTGATTGATGCGCTACATTTAAATGTTTCTATTTTTCCAGGAATTATTTGCAGTGCAGCACAATTTGATCATCTGCAATTGCTCACGTCAGTACTTCAAGGAGAATATAGCAGCTTTGTAGCTCATGCCACTGACAATCCTTAATGGCGAGTATATGATTCCTGCAGTGTATCTTTTGATAAATCAACAGATTTGCATTAACTTAAAACAATCTTTCAGGAAACTTTTCGATTCCATTTGGAATACAAGTGACGACGTGTGATCGTGATCCGTTAGTGTTAATCCTTCGCAGTACGGAACTCCGCTCGGCATTTACATCGCGTCACACAGCACGGCATAGTTGTGTCTACCGCAAGGATATCTGCCTGATCTTAAAAATAGGACCGAACAAGTCTGCCTTTTCCATTACCAAGCTTTTCATTCTGTGAAGAATGCCCTTGAAGGTTTTTTTAGCCATTAAGGTGTCTTGTTAGCAGCCGGGAGTGACGTAACTGTCGAGTGCACAACGTCAGTCTACATGACATACTGCAGTATTCGGCAAAGCAGTGAAGGATTTACAAGGGCGTTTGAAGGATAGCTTTTTCACTTCAAAACAATCTTATAAAAAAAATACTGACGAACAAATTGTATATGCCTGTAGCATACAATCCAGGGTGCCTTGGATAATATATAAAAAGTGTTAATCATGTTTATATACATTGTTCTAGGTGGAATTTTGACGACATCGATTTATTCTGAGAGTGTAGCTCAAAATGAAATTGTAATTGCTGGTTTGTTTCCGACTTCTCGTGATATTCCGGCCGGAGCTATCGGACGTGGTGTGCGTCCGGCTGTACAGCTAGCACTCGATATGGTCAACAATGACACGACTATTCTTAAGGATTACGTCCTTCGGATGACGTCAAAAGATACCGAGGTAAGTTCAAAAACAACACAAAAAAAGAAAGAAAATCCGCTTTTTAATTCCAATTCTTTTGTGTCTACAGACTTTTATTCATCTTTACTGGTCAATTTCATTGTCTCTGGTCACGAAAATTTTAATATCACAGCAGTCTGGCCTAAATTTGGCTTTAGTTGTTTTCAGTTCCTGTGAGGAATTCCATATATACTTTATTCGTGCTGGAATTGAATAAATAATGTTTTCTCAAAACCAATATATGTTTCTCCACTCCCAGCTCATACACATTTGGGTAACTCGCCAGTGGGTAACACCTTAAATGTAATTTAATTTGTCAATGCTTTAATCATGATGTCACATAATAATGCTTCAAGTTTTCATTTTCAATTGTGACGACAAAAATATATCATGGGCGTGAAAAATGGTCCCCAAACTCGTGATGAGTGGAGATCACGTTTATCTTCTCTCCTTATTTAATTTCCAAAAGTTTTGGAAGAATTTCGAGATTTAAGACCGAATGCCGTTTGCAATGTCAAGACTATACTTTTGTTCATGTCACATGATGTAAGCAATTTTAGGAAAGTTGGTGTGAGTACAACAGCCACACTTGAGTATGAGAACGGTTTCATGAATACGGGCAACCGAGTCTTAAAATATTTGATATTAGATAACTCAAGTTAGACAAACATGATAACCAACCAATATTTTTTGGGAAACCCTTATTTCTACCAAAATTGCCCTTTATATATAACTCCGAGTCTGTATCAGTAATTGGCGAGGTGTTGGTCAAGCTTAAGTGTTTTATAAACCGATTGATAAATCTTCGATTTGATTGGTTAAAATCTCAAACATTGACCACGTGCAAATTCGTTACGGAAATGTATCCATTGTATAGTACCAAAGTGAATGCTACAATTCTATCTATAAGTGGATAGCTCAGATTTATTAAAAATCGAACCGTTTAAAATATAAAGAATTGTTGAATACAAATTTGGATTAAATGATCAAACCAAATGTCTTGTAACTCAGTTTTAAGTCTCTTCAAATGTTTTCCCAAATCATTGACAAAATAAAATTCTATTATTGAATCATAACCGGAACAAGAAATTGGGCATAGGCACAAAATCTGTGTTTGAGCATGAGAATGGTTTCATGAATACGCTAAACGATACAATCACGACCTATACGCGATAAAAGTACGATTCGTACACGATACAAGTACGATCTCTACACAATTCGAAACAGCCAATACACGCTAGAATTTCAATCACTGCACGATGCAAGCAAGATTCCTACACGATAACAGTGCGATCTCTACACAATACGGGAAAATACCCCTACATGATACATGTATGATCCCTATAAAATACGTCTGCGACTTACATTAACAACCCTATAATATATACTGAATCTTTTACTTTTTAAATCATCTATTGAATGATAATGTACTGCGAAAGCCAATACTTAATTTCCGTTCTATATCTTTGTATAAAATTCACAAGTTATGCATTATGCAGGAGAGCAGATGTGGTGCATTCAAGATACACGACGTTTGCACACTATTCACGAGATCATGCACGTAAACCTACACGGTACAGCAACAAGATGGTGGATTAAGGAGCAATGCCCTTCTTTGTCGTTTCCGTTTATCTTTGAAACAAATTCACACGTTTGTGTATTGTGTAGGAGAGAAGGTGCATTCAAAATACACGACGTTTGCACGCTATGCACGAGATCATGCACGTAGTCCTACACGGTACAGCAACAAGATGGTTGATTAAGGAGCAATGCCCTTCTTTGTCGTTTCCGTTAATAGTCTCCATAGCAAATTCACACGTTTGTGCATTATGCTGGAGAGCAGGTGCATTCAAGATACACGACGTTTGCACGCTATGCACGATATTATGCACGTTATACAATGTACCTACACGGTACTGCAATAAGGTAGTTGATTAAGGAGCAATGCCTTTCTGTGTCGTGCATCAGCAATTAAAGCCAGATCTAAAAGCGGCGACATTTCCTATAGATTGGGCCGTCTCCTTTTACGCCTTTACAGAATGTTTCATTTCTCTTTATTGTGATGACGGCCGTTAGCCAGACATGTACAACAAGGATCTAGTCTTGTCGTTGGAAGATATTGACAACTTGGGAACAAGTTTGTTCGGTGTGATTCCGCCAGACCATTCTAACCTGACACTAAGGTCATGTTAGACGTTAGCTTACAAGAGAATGCGCTGACTTCATGTCATCCCTATACAGAGATTGTAGCTTGGTATTCTGACAGTTCCTGTTGCCCTAGAGTATTTTTTGACGGTATCCATTTCAGTACGTAGAAATCGATCTTGTGCGTGGTTTAGTTGCATAAAACGGTCATTATGGCATGTTCTCGAGTTCCTGGAATATGGTAGTGGCATTGATATATACGTTTTAAAAGGATTCCCTGTTACTTCAACTTTCAATTAACGAACCAATTTGAAAACGAAACCAACTTTACTAGATTTATGAATTCTAGGAGTTGCCTAGTGTTCTTGTTACAGGATACGCGTTAGCTACTTTTGATATTATTTTGCTTTTTAACGTGAAACTATTACTAACGTGTATGCGCATATGGGTAAGTTTGTTTTCATTTCTAAAAATATTGGGGAACAATTTGTAGAAATATTTGCACTCATGCTCCAAAGTTAAACAAATGATAAATGGCCATCATTACATTTTCAAAACAACATTTTTTGTTGTTTTTTATTGTGGAATGCAGATTTTCTATAATAAAACAATGTTTGGCTTGAAGTTCATTCACTCGAACAGGCTGCCTTGATTTTTGCATCGATCGGAAACTCTGTCATTACGTAAGGTTGATTACATCGCAGAAAGCTTGCTGATCAACAAATTTGCATATCTTACTCACATATGCACTGTCGACAACGTCGAGTGTCGGGCTGTAGTTGTTTAGGCAATAAATGATTTTTCAAATGGTGTCGTGGTCCTATAGCATGCCTTGATATTTCCTAACAAAAGTAACTCGTGCAAGTTCAGGGAATATGCCTGCAGCATATCCCACTGCATGATCGAGAGGCAATTAAGTGGCCTTCTCCTTCAGAGTCGGGGGTAGCCTCTTCCTTGTCTTCTGTTAAGGGGGCATTGAAAGAAAACACAAGAATATATCTGCTGTATCCCACTGCCTGTGTATCGTAAAAGGCGACTAAAGTGGGGCCACCTGCAGAATCAGGGTTTTTTTCCGTGTCTTTTACCAAGGGGACATGGAAGAGACAGAATGTATCTGCTGTCCCATTGAAACACTTGAGATCCTTTTCGTTTACTGTGTTTCCTGTCTTCTTTTTCTTAACAGCGCGGTCTCCCTAGGCACACGTACGTCCTCGTATGACCCTGGCTGTTGCGAAACGTTAAACCTCAAACAAACAAACAAACAAACAAAAACTTGACAAATAAAGCATGCCACGGTTTCTGCTGCTTCATAAACAATAGCAAGGTGCGCAATAGGACCACAACACAATTTGTTTAACATTCAATTCTTATATTTACATTCTAAAAAATCAGTGTTCCAATTTATAAAATCTCATCAACTACCAAATTGCACATTTGTTTTTTTTAAACTAACTGAATCTTAACATCTCAGCAACAGACAGAAGAATAAGGCAGTGATGGGTGCTGACCCCTTCTCAGTATATAGTGTGTATACTTAAGTATTTATGTTATTTCATTTCAGATATTTTAACCTATAATCTCATATGATCGACCATTAGGCTTTAAATAAAGTAGGTCAGGATATTAACATGTGTTGTAAATGTTCGGGAATGCGTTTAAAATAACGTTACCGTGTTTTAATGTTTACGTGTTTGTCTGCTTGCTAATTTCGATATGTGTGAAAAGTTTGTGGTCTATTTTTCGGAATTTCATCATATCGGAAATAAAAGCGAAAATTTGATACCCACGATAAATAATCGATATTAGATAAACAAACTTCTTTGTGTTGAGACTAGTGATAACGGTGAATACTGTTTTGAGACTACTGATAACGGTGAATACTGTTTTGAGACTACTGATAACGGTGAATACTGTTTTGAGACTAGTGATAACGGTGAATACTGTTTTGAGACTAGTGATAACGGTGAATACTGTTTTGAGACTAGTGATAACGGTGAATACGACATATGTCGCGATGCACATCTACTCTTCAGACCAAACAACAGGATACTTCAAATATATTTTCGAAACCGGCGGGATGTTCTTATGCTAGAAAGATTGGACATTAGCCATCTGATTCAGCTTTTCGTTCCTGATATTCCTTGTAAATAGTATGGCATTGAAGTCACAGAATTGTACTTCTAACGAACATAATGTTAATACATAAATCATAACATTCCAAGCAACGATATGTTAACACCAACTGTGAGAAAATACAGATAGACTAATGCTACTCGTGTTTGTGTCCATCCTCTTAATTTCCGCCCAAACACTGATGCGTCTGACAGCTCCTGTCATTGTATAAAACATAACGATATGACAACATCAACTGTGAGAGAATCCGGATGGTATAATGTTACTCGTGTATGTTTCCGTCCATTTAATTTCCACTCCGAACATTGATAAATCTGACAGACCCTTTGTTTAGTGTGCACGTGCATTACGTAGACACACACATCAATCCAACTGAAGCAGAAGGGAACAGAACCAGTGCAGAACAATTTTATTTATTTATTCTTTATATGAATAGAAACTAGCGAGGAACGCGAGATCGTCGGTATGAATTCCGACTGTCTCATCAGTGTGGATTTTCTACAGATGGTTTTGGTGGCCATATAAGTTTATCGCCGATCTAACCATGCCATTAGGATATCGACCTGGAGCCATCATTTGTTCACATCCGATCCCGCTCCTGCGACTCATGTAGCGTGATTGATGTGTAGTAAATCGACTTGAATTCTCGCGCTCCATAATTGCCAGGCGATAGACATGTTGTCGACTCCAAAAGCTCAACTTTTGGGTGGGAGATTAATTACGGATCCGAGGATTTCGTAAACATATCTCTAAGATTAGTATCCGATTGTTCGGATGCCGATTAACATGTTAAAAATAAAGGATCCTAACTAATAGCGTAACGTCGCATGTTTGTTCTCCCCCTTACCAGGAAGTCAGATGGCACGTGATACGTCACGATTTGCTGAATTATATATATCTCATGCGCGTGTAAGATAGTCACATTCTATTCTCGTGGGTTAGCGAAAGTGATAAACACTCATGACTTCTGTGCTATTATTTCCTCACGATAATGGATTTTACTATCCACACGAAAGAGTGTTTGTCTTTCTTATCTTAAACAAATGACCAAAATAGCTTTGCATATCTTGAGACAAATACAAAGCTTTTTACGCCAACAGCTATTTCCAACGTCACCTCTTTTCACTGAGAAACGATAAGTACTGGGCCCGTATTCATGAAACCGTTCTCACACTCTAGCTCAGATTCTGTGCTCAAGCCAAAATTCTTGTTCCAGTTATAAATTCGTTAAAGCTCCAATTTTTGTTTATGTTTTTGGAAGAATATTGAAAAGACCAAAAGCAGCCGAATACTGTTTTCAATGTTTACACTTGATTTTGCCTGTGTTAGTGGATTTTAGCAAGTTACAAAAAAGCACAAAATTCCATGCTTCAGCATGAATACAGTTTCAAGAATATGGAGCCTGAATATTTAATTGTGTGAATAGTCATTAATATTTCAGTAATGTTACTTTTAAATTAATGGTATATCATTTTTATTGTAAATTATTGTATATTTGATAACTACTTGACCAAACGTAAGACGAGTCGTTGACTCAACTTTGTTATCAAGTATAAATAAAGACTAGTATTATTATCAGTAGTATTTAAGTAATGCTTTATATATGTAACTATCATACAATGAGTTAAATAGTCGTTAATGTATTTTTCATGACACTGTGATATAGGTAGATAAGATTCCTCATTAATATATGTTTGGTAACTGTAATACAGGATATTGGTTAATAGCCATAAAAACAATTTCTATAATACTATCATATCAATTTTCGGAGGACCTAATTAAAAATAATGATTTTCAATGTAAGCTGCCATTTAGCTGAACAGAAACGACACTGCTTCTGTGGTCTATAATTATAATGTTTACGTCTCAATATCTCCCAGCGTCCTGTAGTATTCATTTTTATATTAAGGATCCCTGTACCACTGCACTGTTTTTCCTATATGCAGTAGCTACCCCTTAACCTCCGTTTGGATATAACTGTAAAACACTTGAGCCAGGAAATCTGCGTCGACCAATTTGCAAGTAGCACAATCGGTTAGAGCGATAGTTTAGCAATCTGTAGTTAATGGTCGTTCCGGGCCTAGTCCCGCTTTGTTTATTTCGTACGCTCAGAACACTATTGTTTGACTATATTAAATTAATTTCACTTTTTTCATTTCTCATAAAAAGTCCCGCAAGGTATGGTTTTCTTTTCAGAATTGATGGATAGTAGCCATAGTCACGTTAGTTACAAATGTCGGTAGTGGTACGGGGATCCTTCCTATACTTAGTTACAAATATCGGTAGTGGTACGGGGATCCTTCCAATACTTAGTTACAAATGTCGGTAGTGGTACGGGG
>JAUMHH010118863.1:10750-21139 GCA_032359455.1 Chlamys rubida
TCGGTAGTGGTACGGGGATCCTTCCAATACTTAGTTACAAATGTCGGTAGTGGTACGGGGATCCTTCCAATACTTAGCTACAAATATCGGTAGTGGTACGGGGATCCTTCCAATACTTAGCTACAAATATCGGTAGTGGTACGGGGATCCCTCAGGACTGTGACCATATTCACAGTAATGTGTACGTTAGTCATACTGTCTATACACACAAATGCTAATCTTTGTACAAAGGATCTTAAACCGAAGCAATGAAACATAAAAGCTTAATGTTCAGTTACGTAATTATGCAATAAATGAGAAAATCGAATTAAGTTTTGAATGTCTTTGATTTGTTGTGAGATGCAGCACGCACGCCACATTTAAGTCTGTTAAATAAAAACCATTAGTTAAAATTTCTTGTGGTGTTTTTGTTATGTAAGATAACTAATGATTATTTCAAGTTGGTTCATTTTGAATAAAAACAACATTTCCTGCATCCGTACATGGTATGTTAACACTATCAAAAACATGGTACGAATTCCAATCGAGCACAGGCGATCTGCAACTGCGATTTCAGATTTACATATTTGTTTTATAAAAGTTTTAACTTGGTATTTTTTGAAATATTTCAAACAAAGGTTACTTTTCGATATTATCTCAAGTCGAAGTGTATGTGTGCGTCCAAAAATCGAAGTGTACAAAAATTGAATATACGAAACAAGGAAAATCAAAACATCAGATGAAGTTCTGCCTACAATATCGTCCTGATATTGGTTTAAGATCTTATAAACTGAGCTATACAACACGTATGTGTAATGATTTACTACACCTATGATTGTGATAAATAGCAGAGAACGAAAAGGGAAGAACTAAAATAATATACATTATTACAAAGCTAAGCAGGATTGGAATATTGTCAAAACATGCAAGGTTATTATGCAAGTTTAAAATTATGTATTCGAGACAAACATTAGGACATGATTTCTAGCAACAGGTACCATGAATAAGTAACAAAAACGTGTACTGTTACAGTTTGTTGATCAGGAAAGAACAGTTTAATATCATTACAAAAGCCTCTTATTAACAAATCAGAAATTTCAGTTGTAACTGGCACTCCGTCGTACTCCCAAGTGACTTCTCGCCTAGACTGTGGCAAAGCCCTCCTGTATGCTATCTCTGAAACTAAGACAAGCTGTCTTCAGCAAGGGTTCAGTACACAGCAGCCCGGTTATTACATTAGTGTTGTACTAAATACCCTGGTTACCTGTACGAAACAGAACTCAAAGTACAAAAGTTGGGTGAATTTCCGTTTTACCGTTATTAAATGTGCACTACGAGGAGTTTGTCACTACCTAAAATGTGTCAATCTGCAAGAACCACTAAGGCAAGTGTCTGATTAACTTAATGTACAAATATATTACATTTTTGCCGATAAGCTATTAAATTAAACTTCATTTATACGACAATAATTGCACAAGCAAGTTCTATCGACGTATACACTGTGTAAATGACTTTTGCTGGCCCGGATGGCAGCGCACAAGGGGTCTTAATGTGGGAGGAAACCGGAAAACCAGGGGAAAACCCGCGTGTTCGAGCAAACGATCCAACACTTTCTTATGACCGATCGGGTAATCGAACCCCAGTCGTTTTGGTGAAGGTGATGTGCTACCACTGCGCCATCTGACCAGCCTTGACATATTAGATTATATGAATGAAATATAATGACATACGAAAACAGATGCCGACAGGCAGCAGTCATATTTATATACTGTCAAAAATGATAACACTCTTACCGAAATCTAGTTTACATACCACTGTTTTAGAACCGCCTTTTAGTTTAGACGATTTCAAAACAATTTGCAGTCAAAACTTCCTTTATCATTCCATGTAATCACCTACCTTTAAGTTATGGATATAAACCTCAAACTGTCCAGTAAGTGAGAGAAAGGACAGGTGTCAAGGCACGTTAGTGCCGAGACCTGTTCTTTCTCTCACTTATTATTGGACAGTTTGAGGCTTATATCTAACTTAAAACATAGTTCCCTCTGAGTGCCTCTGATGCTGATTCAGCTAACAGATTCTTTACTGGTGTTCACTGACCCATTTAACTTATTGGACAGTAAAAGGTGAACCCATTGTCGGACTCGTGCAAAGCTCATGCATGATTTTGGAGCCTGTGCCACTGAGGAGGTTATTTTTATAACTCAGTCAAAATGTGTAGACACTTGAGAAACAAATTTTATTTGACGGTGTCTTGAGCGACATTTTGGAAAAGGATGAGGAAAATAAAAGGTCAAATTTACGATTAAAGCAACATTTTTCAGACCTATCCGAAAAAGGAGAAAATTGCACAAGAAGTATAAAGGATAACTGTTAAATTTTGATTTTGTTGGATTCAAAAGATATATTCACTGCTGGTGCAGTACTCTAGCTGTTGAACTTTGAATGTGTTGAATTCCAAGTATAAATACACTGCCGGTACGTACAATACTCTAGCTGTTGAATGTGTTGGAATCTAAGGATAATTCATCCCTGGTATTCTATATATTATATTGATTTAATATTATACTAAAATTCCATGTGGTTTTTCTTCTGCTTTACTTATTGGACAGTTGGTCAAACTTTTTGGACAGTTCATGCAACTTATTGGACACTTGTGACATCATCGCTATGTTTTAAGCATAGTTGTCTTCTTTACGATCAAACCTGTCAGACCAGTCTCCGACCCGTATTAGCATGTTTGTCCTCAATATGTCCATATGTTGGAATATAGAAAGGACATTTTGAGCGATTTAAGGTCAATTCTCTCAAGTTGTTTAGAGCGACCTAAATATAATGATATATTTAAGTTTAACAGTATTTGTGTGTACTGAAGAGAAGTGTGTGTGTGTGGGGGGGGGGGGGGGGATTTGTGAACATTAACATTTGTAAATTGTTTAAATCTTTTAAATGGGAAATGCTTTGAAAGTACACTCATGAAATAAGCCATATAGAAAATAATTTGATGGTTTGAGCAATGTCGTGTACGCTGTCGACTTTCACATGAAAGTCAGAGCAACTTTACACGGTAAAAAATACTTACCAGTGTCTACCATGATGAAAAACCCCTGCAGGTTCGAGAAGAGTATTGTCACCTCGTCTTCCGCTGATATTATGGTAAAAGGCAACTAATGTGTACCCTCGCAGGTTTCGTTTGGTTTGGTTTGGTTTGTTTGTGTTTATGTCCTATTAACAGCTATGGTCATTTAAGGACGTGCCAGCTTTTCGTGGTGGAGGAAAGCCGGAGTTCCCGGAGAAAAACCATCGACCTACGGCAAGTACCTGGCGACTGCCCCACGTAGGTCTCGAACCCGCGACCCAGTGATGGAGGGCTAGTGGTAGCAGAATCAAGGATTTTCATTTTTCTGTGTCTTATACTAAGGGGACACTGATGAAACTATAATTGATCTGCTGCACACTGCACCTGTTGGAACTTTTCTTCTTGTCTCACTTCCCGACTCTTTCTGTCAGCGGTGTCTTCATAGAAGTCTGACGAGAGGTCATTAAACCTGAACAAACAACCAATCAAAACTCAAGATAAAAGATAAAATCATTCTTCCTTTGGTCGTTTGGTTTGCGAATTGCATGTTTTCCTTGAATAGACGAATGGTTATTTGATATAAACCTCTTTTGGTGTACAGGTATTGCATTCGTAGTTTCGAACCACTTTTGGTTGGTTTGGTTTGTTTGTGTTTTACGTCCTATTAACAGCTATGGTCATTTAAGGACGTGCCAGGTTTTCGTGGTGGAGGAAAGCCGGTGTTCCCGGAGAAAAACCGCCGACATGCGGCCAGAACCTGGCGACTGCCCCACGTAGGTCTCGAATCCGCGACCCAGTGGTGGAGGGCTAGTGGTAGCAGAATGTCAGACGCCTTAACCACTTGGCCACTTTTGGTTCGGTTCATTTGTCTTTGGAGGTTGAAATTTCTTTATTCAACTTTAAATATAACCATCTCAGGTATAATGGTTTGATGTAGCCAATACGATTATTCTGACATTCCTGATTATTTATCAGAGATTATAAATATACACACTGCATAAAAAAACCCGAAATGTATTTCTCTTTCAATTGCAAAATATTGGTATTGATTTTATAGTAAGGAATATATCACTTTAATATTTGTGCCGTAAAATATATCATATTTCGATTATTGACACACTATCTATAAGTCAAAAACTGTTCCACAAATTGCTTTTTCTGATTGAGTTGCAGCGAAAGGGTCCCTTGTGTGACATTCTTGAAATATAAATCTATCCGATGATCTCCAGTTCAAGATCATATTTTTTTTCTAAATCCAGACTAGGACCCGTATAAAACAGATCGGTTGAATTCCAAATGTTCAGTACCATATTGATGGATTATTTTAAACATGACGTCATTCTTATGTGATAAGTGACGTCATTATAAAATCTACCTAATCGTAGTCAGCAATTGACATCGCCTCACGAAAATTGAAACCATTAATCATTAAGTTTTAGCCTACTTCTTCATTTCAATTGTTTATCATTCTTTCCATTATCTAGCAAATATGCTCTATTATTTGTTGCATTTGCAAAGTCATTTTCCACATTTAACGGAATACCCGAATAAAAAGTGAGACAGAAAAAAAGTCAATTATGACGTAGAAATGGGGGATATAGACCTCTTCCCTTCGTGTGTAGAATTTGATCTAGGGTCCTCGACAGGCCACGGTTCTGACCCAAACTCTACTCCCTCTTGTAGAATTGTCATATCCTCCGATACCTATATAATAACAGACTCTAAAGAGAACCTTAAACGCGTGCAAAATCTGTTTAAATTCTATGGTCTCTTTGTTATTCATAAATAATTATTATCTGCATTTCATTTTTATTTTATGAAAATACGATTACCGTCCTTGATATCATGCATTATCATCATTAATAAGATATCATATGATCAGTTTGTTAAAGGATGGAATTATTTTAAACACAGCAAATAACGTTTAATTCATCGGCCTATTAGAAGAAATTTGATATGTTGTTTCACAAATCGCAGTCTGTCTGACTAGAATATAAATATTGTGAGGAAGACCGCCGGTCGAAATTCATATATGACATGCATCATTTACAAATAATTTCAAGTCTTAAACAGCCCAGACTCTTCGGTACCTCATTGACATTTTTGTAAATAAATGCCAAGGTTTTTTTTTATAAAGTGAAAATTTTCGCAGGTTGAAATGTTCGCGTTGTGAAACTTTTAATTGATCGCAGTGTAAAATGTTTAACTTCTACGACAGTTTTAATATCTATATACGTATTATATTTATCCAATAATTATAAAAATAACTCGAGGTTCTTATTAACCGCTTTATCACAACCTAGTTAGTAGGCCGTCTCAAAGCGGTTCAAAAAGTATTACCTGTGATTATAGGGCCTTTGAAACCAGCCAATATCTTTCTCAACTCCCTGGGGAGCATACAGCAGGTGCAGCCATTTTGGCGCTCACATTCAACAATTCTAGCACTGCCCAACCACGTACTCATTTACAGCTGAGTAGACTGGAACAAGCGGAGTAAAGTATCTTTTTCAAAGATACAACACAGTGCCGTGACTCGAACCCGCAACCCTTCGGTCACGAGCCCGGCGTACCTACCACTAGACAACCGTGCTATCTGTGTATTTTTCTGGCGAAATTATCAATTTTGGGGTCAGGAGTGGAGCATAAAAACACAAATGAATATCTGGATTATCTGTTGAATTCATATGAATATTTAATGAATTATCCGTCATCAATACGGAAAAATAATTGCACATGTTGTCAAAAACAGAACACAAAACTCCTTCGAATTACATCGTTTGTTCATGATAACTTTCATCGAATCAGGGTAAGGCGGACGAATATGATCACATTGCATAGTCTCAGACATGAACGGAACCTCCTTGCTGATTGGTTCGCGGGAAAGATTAGATTTGCCCTGACCCACTGCATGGAAATATAGGGCTTTTTATAAACGATGATAAAATTGGTCCATGAACCATTCTTTGATATTATGTACGTACAGTCCGTGAAGCTCGAGGTTACAAACACAACAAATCAAATACAATTCAATGTTATAACATAGAATATCACTGCAAGATGAAACCGAGGCATTGTACCAGCAACAATTTTGTATTTGAAAACACTTTGAAAATGATTCCTTATACACTTATATTTACATTTCCACTGCCAGCATCATTATAAGCAGACATTGCGTTCATAGGGCTATGAAGGTAATATAATATGTGCTGTGTCATTTTGCAGCTTCTCACTTGAGACAACCGTTAGAAGTAAACAAAAAATGGTGGCCTCAGGCTGTTCCAGGAATCTCGTTACGATCTACGATACAGACATTTCTATATTGAAAGTATAATGGAAAAGCTAGTATATTTAGATAAATAATAACTATAAAATTTGGAATGTAAATATAAGGATAATCTGAATTTTCAATGTCTATGCAGGTAAGGCATGGACTACGTTTGTAACTAATTTATGTTTATTCCGGCATTAACATTAGTTAATTGCCGTTTAGTGCTTTAATATACATTGTATGCGTTCTGTATGTTCCGTGGCAATACAAAGCGCTGATGTATCCGGCCGTTCGTTATTGTAAAAACATATTTATTTTTCCTGAACAGCTTGTAAATTTACTTATAATTCAAACGAGTAATGATCGGGTACTATGTCACAACTGATGAACTATTTCTCTAAACTTTTGAGAATTGCTACTGCATCATCATAAGAAATACAACTTGACTTAAAATATCCAAGTGATACCGTTTCCTTTGTTCGCCATGGCAGGTTGTATACGACGTCTATTTGTTTTCTCTGTTTGTCTCCTCTAATTGTGCTATGTTGATTTATTTTCTTGACATTTTTGTTATTTGCTACTTTCTCTGTGCTTTGCAGGCTATTGTTTTAGGTTATATTTATTTACAGGTATTTTACCTATTTTGCTGTATAACTTTATCTGTTATACCTTTTCATCATCGATGAGTCCCTTGAAGGACGAGATAGCTGTGTGATACAGTGTTATTCATTTTTGGAACACTATCTATTACCAAATTTTAAAGGTGCAATTCCATATACAGACCTTTTGCATCTACATTGTACTAACAACATTTTCATATAGGTGTTTCCTTTCTCCGGATTCTTTTTTATTAATATGATATTCTGAATAGTAATACTCTCAAATGATGTCTAGAAATAACTGAGATATACCTGTATAAAGAGAATAAAAGACGCCTTTTTCCATATCACACCCAGTATCAACCCGAGACTGCAATATCAGCCCGAGGGTATGTTTATTTCATACTTACTATTAAAAGCTACTATCTTATGATCAATTTTTATTTTTAAACATTGAAAAACGAAAATTTTCCAAAAGGGGTGTGATACGGGTTTTGCGGGCTGATATGGAGAGGGCTGATTTGGGTTAGAGCAATATGGTGTCGTATCGCATATACAAAAAACCCGTATTTATTAGTAAGTATCTAATAAAGTTGTATAATTATCTACCTTAACGTGTAACGTTATCACATGTGTAAAGCTGGTATCTTGAAATCATATATAATATAAATATAATATGAATATCAAAGTACAAAACGTTTTTACGGAGAGAAATATATTTCTTTTATATAAATTTATCATAAATAACCTTTGAAATTAAACACGCTTTGTGACATAAGAACGAGCCCGTCAAGTGATCGACACCTGTAGATTTTCGCGTGGGATAAGGTAACTATTAAGTCCTTGTTAACACAGCAAGCCTCCAGTCGGTATTGATGTAGGATGGTTCAACGAAAGTTAACGGGTTTACACCCCATACCAGAAAGTGATGTGTGAAACGGGAGTGGCACGGACACGTTAATGTCGCTCTATACTAAACAACACGTTTGTCCAGATCAATATTACACTTTTATGACAAGGGGATGGGGTACAAATAAATATGAAACGATGTTAATAGGAATATACAGGACCTGGCAATTTAAACGTATTACTTAACTGGGATATTGTCTGATGTGTGGGAAGCATTATTAAACGTTCTGAGGTGTACATCAACCCCTGGTTCTGTTTACAGGTACATTTCGAGACGTGTCGCTTTTGTAAATATCAAAATACGCACATAGGGCAGCATTTTTAATCTTTGGTAATAGATATACATGAAGTAGGTCAACCAATTAAGGCTAGATATACATGTAAACTTACAAGTGCATGGTTATCGTTCTGTGTTGTATAGAAATATGACTATTTTTTAATTGGAGAGGGAAGAAGACACCAAACACATGCTCAATATGCTCACAGACTGATAGTGAATGTTATAGTAGGCCCCCGGAGAATAACGCACACTCACCCCTTTATACCATCCATCATGTACACACGAGTGTATTAGGTTATCGGCTACATGACGGATTACTCTGCCACAGAGTTAGAGGCTAGGCAGGTAAGATAACCCAACGTATTGTTGCGTTTAGACATAAAACATCGTGTGGAAGTTGACAAGTTTTGCGGTGTGAACATTTTCGTGTTTATTGCATAGATTAAATTAGCGAGCAAATCTCCATAAGCGAATATAATTGTGTATATGGTAATTACATTATTTGTGGCAAGGAAGTAATGCTAACAGTGTAGACAGTATGATGATGTCAAACTTTCGGAGCAATCCGCTTCTTTATCGAGACACAGAAAACAATTTGAAAATACACAACATTAAAACAATGTTAGATATAAAATAGGATATAGCTAATATTTGAAAACAATAAGCTCCTCGGCTAACGTAAGCCGAGGACAGAATGCACAATGACTTCATCGTTGACCATTGATACTGTTAGTGTGCGAACAACGACAAAGTTATTAAATATACTGGAAAAACTAAATCGTGAAGATGCTGAAGCTGGAAAAAATTACAAGACGATAATTGGGACTCCCGAAGTATCTTTTTGATAGGTAAATGGATAATCTAATTTATAGATTTCAGAACCATTTGCCGACACGAAAATTCTCATTTCGCGATCGGTTTAAAGGGACACAACTCGAACTTTACGATTTTTACAGCATATTTGTAGTTAAACACATTTTTCTCGCATTAACACATTGAGAACTGGGGAAGTAACAATTAAACTACCAAACATTTTTATGAGCATAATAAAAAAATATCGATATTTCCTGAAAGATACTGATGGTGACCATAAAACTTGTCCATAATCATCATCACACTGTATCTTTTGAAAGCCTATGTTGTAAGTGTGTTCGTCGACAGTTGACATCCATCACGGAAATCATAAAGTTCGGAGCAAGCCCCTTAACACTGAATCAACTGCGACATAGGTGTTTGATGTCTTGTTTTTCTATTCCTATGAAATAGTGACATCTTTCCGGGTGTCAATGCATGTATTCTCTTAAACTGAAGGCCAATGCCTTTGTAACAGTTAAGATCATATGACGATGGGTTCCTCTAATGTTCGGGTGATTTAAAGACTCTCATACCTGAATATCACATGATGTATGGTATTGATATCGAGTTACTTTGTACCCAGAGGCGCGATTATAAACAAGGAAACTAATGACCTAGGAAGAAGAAAAATGAATGCAATGTGATGCATTTACAACGATACATTATTTTCTGATGCTCCACCTGTTCACGAGCTGTATGGCTATTAATTAACTATCCATTGAATTGATAAACATGTTTTTACGAGTGTTTTGCAGATCACAATTAATGGATATTTTGACATATCTTTTATGTATTTTTCGTCATTCTTCAATCCGGTCAAATACGAAACACAAATCTGTATATCAAAACTAGCATTCCCTTTTACATTAAGTATGATATTTTGTTTTTTTAATTGTTCGATTTTGTTCAAGATCAGGAAGGGATTTTGAAACGAACCGAATCCCTTTTGTAATTAAATAGGATTTTAAATAGTGTGTGTTTGGAATTGCATACCGAACCGTATGTATTTAAAACATTATGTAACATATTTATTTGCAGTTTACATTATGTTGGTTTCTTATTTTTAACGAGTTTGTATAATAACAAGGCAGATGTATATTGTAATAATCGCTGTCAATGGAACGAGAAGTTACAGAACTAACTACACAGGTGTTTAAAAAACTTAACAATGTAAGAATGGATTATTTATAAAGTTTACAAATTAATAACGCGTCGTCTATAAATACAAACTAATACGATGTTAATATAATCTTCATGAATAACATGTTGCATATAAATATGCAAATTCAAAACAAGATGTTTATAAATTTTACAAACAAAAATATTATCTTTATAAACTGTTAAAACTCGTGAAATGTTGTTTATAAACTAAGCATACCATTACATTGAAAACAATTACTTGACTCTATCTTAATCCTTG
>JAUMHH010118974.1:0-21136 GCA_032359455.1 Chlamys rubida
GTAAATTGGGTGTGACAGTGGAGTGTCATTCTTCCATTGGATAAATGGAGGCTCCTAAGAGGAAAGAATAGGGATGATAGGTAGCAATAACAATTTGTTAGCAGACATCTCTCTTGTCGTATAAACCAAGTGAGCACAAACAAACGAATTATAGTTTTGTGTTTTCAGACATATACCGGTATGTGGTATTTTAATGAAACACAAACTAAATAGCTACAATAAAATCGAAAAAAGAACTTATCAAATATCATTTCCAGTGATTTTTTTAAGCAAAAACCGTTTAGTGACAAAATTGTACCTATTACTACTACTACCACCTTCCCAACTACTAAAATACAAAAACTCATCGCAGTATGAAGAAAACCAAATGAAAATTGCTGTTCCATAATAACATTCCCACAGAATAAAAAAAACCTAGATTGATATGTTCTAAACGTTTCATGAACCAGGAAAAGTAATTTTCTAATCCGTTCAGATGTTTTAATTTTTATATTGTTAATATCTGACAACGTAAAAGCTGGCAAGAGTGTACATGTATGTATTAGAAAAGGGTATCAACGTTATGTAAATAATACAAGGATATCATAATTTGATTCCGAAACGGATCATAAATGTGACCACTTCATCACTAAAGATTAGACAAAAAATTGTCTGCATTCAGTATTAATATTTTCCCTTCATTATCACTTAAAGCAAAACAAAGGAACCAATAGGTTGGCTCCGAGAATTTGATATAGTTGTTAATCGCATGAGTATGAGATTCAATTTGATGAGTTTCAATCATTAAATGACATGGCACACCATTAGTTAGTTGTATCATCAGATAGAATTGAATGACACATAAAGACAGATGTCAAAATTGGCATTTATGTGTGATAATTATCGTCACAATAATATTATATCTTTGAATTCAAAATAATGGTATTATACATTGTATAATATACATTTTACAGCGTCAATTCACAAAAACAAATTCGTTACTAATATTATACAAGAAAGACAACAACAAGAAACAAAGAAATTTCACATGATATGGAAAGAAGTTAGGAACTCTGTCTATCAACAGCTGTTCGAAAACAGCATAGCTCACATTTTTCAAAATAACACGTAAACATATTAGTCAAAAACAGGTGAAAATTAAGAATAAGATTAGATTTTTATTTGAAAGGACATGAATTTGAAAGTCGACGGAAAATACACTGTATGATTTTATTTTTTAACAAGGAGTCCGTATTTAACATTTACAGAAATCTCATTAAAATAATTCACTTAGCGTATTATTGTGTTAAATGGCAGTAATTGAAAAAACCCACTTGTTATACTCCTGCAGCCTAATTCGAATGAACGGTATAATACATTTCCATACATTATCTCCAACCCTCAAGTGTTCATTTAATTCTTTGTGACAAATAATTGCATTTGATAAGCATAGAAAACATGCTAGTATCTAAATATCAGGTGAGTCATGTGTTCAATCATTTTTAATTAGATATTTCTTTTCCTTTTAAATGATGTCTCAGCAATTCAACTCAACTCGAAACTGTCATTTATAATACAACAAACTATGATATCGGACGTTCATACACAAAATAACTAAGCAAGTGAAAGACATGCGAAATAAGTAGAAAGTCGAAAGTTAGAGCCGCCTTCGAAACATCGCTCTGCATTTCATATTAGGCTTGTCATGTCAATTACGTCAAGCTCACAAGGATAGAATGTATTTGCCTTAGCGATATTGCCTTTTCACATCGTTAGAAATATGCAAATGTATTTAGAAACTGTTCTAGTTCCCTTTTAAATATTTGAATTGAATTGAATAATCTTTTAATATATAAATATATGAATATTTTTATCGCAGTATCTTATTAAGTACACAAGAACATTTCTCTGCACGATCGTGTATGTTCTAGGTAATTTGATTTTTAAAATAGTGCAGTAGTATTTAGATTGATTGAATACTTCATACGATGAAAAAAATTATAATGAAAATTCAATTTGCAATATCAAATCACAACTACAAATTATCATCATCGAATACATTTCTTTTCAACCTGATTGACAGAAAATTAAACTTCATTGTCGTTTTTCCCAAAGAATGGAAAGCTATAAAAATGATCATATTTTAACCTCAAAAGTTCAAAAAGAAATCTGATATTTGTATGTAATTCTTCAGTGTTACTTACCATGACAAATTGTATGTTATAGATTGTATATGCCGTCATATTTTCAGCAGTTAAAATAAAGTCACCATCACCTCGTGTTAAACTCAGCCTCAACCAATAAAATACGGCGTCATATGATACTGAGAAAATCTTCCTCATCTAACGTCGTATTTCATTGGTTGAACTCAGAGCTGTGATTGAGTCTGCGTTTGTGCTGACTCGGTGATACATACAGTACGAAGACACAGTCGTAAAATAATAAAAAAAAATGTGTCCTTTTCATAAAGTTTAAATATTATCTCGGTCAGCTACAATAAGTCAAAAACAAAAATTAAAGCAGGCCGACTGATGTTTTTTGTGTCCATATAGCTAATTGATTCATTAGTCCACTTTATTATTTTTATATTTAGGGTGAAAATAGCTAGACATGTACCCATTCTACATAAGTACTGTACATGTAATAAGTTAAATAGTTTCAATAATATCAATGTCCTTTTGATAAGAACATGTACTTGCAGTTTGAAAGACAGTAAAATAGATGATATGCTATGGAATGTGATACATTCTGTCATATGACAATGTATTTTGATATCGATAATTAACCAACCATTATCACATTATATGAATATGACATAGATATGAATACTAAGATAAAAAAACATTCAAAACGTCATATCAGGATTTTTGACAGATTAAAGGAAAATGGGCGAACTTTCGCGAACCCTTATTGGTTCTGTACTTTAAATGTATTCTTACCAAAAAGAAACATCAGCTTAAATAAACAAGACTATACCGTGTCAACAAAAACAAAATTCCCCACAAAGTTGAACACAAATTCAATACGAGGTGCAAAAATCGGAACCCAGAAAAGACATCGAAACAAAACAATAAGATAAATTTACTACATTTTTAAACATAGAAAAACAAAAGTTTAAATGTATCTGGAAATATTGTTTTAGCGAACAAAATTAATACATTACAAAATATATTGGATATACATCACAGTTACATACATTTTACATACAACGACAAATTAAAAAAATAATTGCTTACTACAAATAGCAAACACGGCATGCTCGTTCGTAATTTCATTCAAAACTGTCACTCTCCTTTCATTCTTTGATTTCGGACAAAATGTACTGGACCTCAACAACTCTATTTTACATAATATAACAGGCCTAATTATTTTTCGTTGCTGTTTTTCAATAGATTGATGTGATAATAAAGTTATACTGTAAATACAGCATTAATTGAAAATGAAGAGGGTAATGACAAATACAATCTAAGTTCTACCGTCTATTAATAATCAAAACTATGTTTAAATATATTATTCAATGGGAGCGAAAAAGAATACAAATATTGATATCCTGATTCAAAAGTGGCAAAAACAGAAACCTTTTTAATTCATACGCGTCACATTTGATATATGACAAGTTCACTAAAAGTGACTCCCATACGATGTCGGTACTGGAAATCTTCTACCACTGAAACACCCATAATTGGTACAGTCCATTTAAATCTTATGTAAAATTTGTCCTTGTCAATGGAGAAAATAGATAAAATAAGTAGGTTGTTACCGTCATGGCTAATTTGCTCTACTTACTGAGGGTTCGGGTCAAATATTCCCTGCATACATTAGATCAACAAAGCTCGCAGTTGGTGATGGACGCAATTCAAATATCACCTTAAACATCACAATAGATACTGTAAACAAAAGTTTGACTATTAAAACAGTGTTCCAACATAAAATCATCTATCCCGGACGCACTTACGATGATAGTTGTAATTCGAAGTGGTTCGTTGCTAAATATGTCATCGCCCATTCTCATTACACTGTCGTACGATCTGGACGGTTCGATCCGCTTATGCATGGTATCCTTAAGACTTCTCCATGTTCCTGACTGAAATAAAGTACTCTGTAAATGTTTGAAGAAGAGAAAACAGAAACGAAGCGTCAGTATACATGGCACAGGCGCAGACACATGCGCAGACATACACAATGAACAGGAAGTGAGGCTCAAGAACAAAGGAATAAAACTAAACAATTAACAATGAAAGTTAAATTTATGAAACTATAATGTGATTAAAACCAAAATCACAAATAGATAAATAAAAAAAAAAATGTATCATATTTTGAAGTCGATGACTGAGTTATGGAAATATGAAATGTAATGGCATGCTATTAATAAAGCGGGTTTTAAAAAATTGCAATTATTTGAGATGCAATGTTATGAATATTAATTATTCGATCTATCTAGAGCCTCACTTTTAATCAGTAGTAGATATTATGATAACAAATAATACAATTGCTCGTTTTCACTGTTATTAATAATAATACCTTACATTTGGGTAATAGGTATGATAACTAATCGAATTATCGTGATATTAATTTATGTAAAGCTGTGTTTCAAAACCGTTCTTGATATTTGTAAAATAATCGCTATGGTAATATAAAGGTAAACCCCAATCAATTGGGTTCATTTTGTTCATAAAGCCAACAAAGTAAACATTGACTAAGTGACTAAATAATTTACCATTTCAACAATTAAGTGGTATTAAAGTCAAAGAAAAGAAACAATTTGTAATATATTCCCTAAATTTTCCAAGTTGAAACGCCTGTGAAAATGAGCAAATGTACAATAATACGAGTCTATATATAGACACATAAAGCAGATGAACTATAACTAACTACAGTTAGGTCTAGTATGTACATCTGTTACAACTACTACAGAATCTAACACTGTATTAAGTGGCAGTTAAGTGAGTTGTTTTATAAATATAGACGTTAATGAGAATAGGTAGATGTAAGTTTGCATCAGATTGTTCTATAAGCTAAAGATAATATACTTTTAGAGTGTTCTAGTTCTACAGAATGATAATTGTAAATCACTTCTATTTCGCAATTACTTATTTTTGCCATTTCAGGATTTCAATTTGTTATATGAGCAATTAATTCAATAAACGCTTATTCCTATTTTCGCGAAATGAACAATTCGGATTTATTCATATAGTCTTTGAATACGCAAAATGAAAACAAAACTGTATGCAGGAAAAGAGTCTGCAGAAATATTCGTGATATATTAAAATTCGTGGGATATTGAAATTCGCGACTAAATAACTTTTTCAAGTTAACGCGAAACTGTGCAGATTGCGAAATAAAAGTGAGACACAGAATAATCAGTAGACAGAAGTATATACATTGTAGCATGCTGAACTTGAGTATGGACACTCACTAATGTTAGGTTGAAACGAGATTTATTAGAGAACACATAGGAAACATTTGATTTTGTTTTTAAAAAGAATTAGTGTTTATATAACTGAAAACAAGACGAAAAGAGTTTTAATAAATAAACGGACGTTGTATATAATACATGGAAGCTTCTAACCTAGATTACGTTAGTCATATATTCCTTTTAAAAAAAGATGATGTGCATCACATATGAAATATAATCCGCTAATGTCCTCTATTTTGTTACTGTCAAATGATTAAATTCTCCTCCTCTGACCTGCTATTGCTAATCGATATAGTGTTCGCATTACCGTTGTTTCAAAATTATATTAATAATAATGCACCAAGCTTATATCGTGTTAAGTTCCCTCTCTTGTTTGATTTCACTGTCTAGTTCAAGGCTTAAACAGGCAAACAAACATCGCCCTTTGTGTAGGGGCTAAAAGGACGAAATACAACGAGGGTAAAAATGTGACGCTTTATAACAACATCGATATTGTATTACACTTCTAGTAAAATTTAGAAACTTCAATAATAAAGATTAAAGAAAGGAAGAAGTAAAGAGAAACTAAATAAAAGTATATTACTAGCATGTCACTATTTGACTTATAAAAACTAGACTAGGCGCTCCATAACCCCATATTAGTACTCGATTATAAAAGTGGACGAATATTAAAAAAACAAAGGAAAAAAAAGAAAATCAAATAAAGATTCAAATATGCATTTTCCCCCAATAAGTCCCTAATTTTGGTTGAGAAAGTCGCATTTTAATTATCAATTTCATTCGTGGGTCTTATTAATTAAAGTTGCAGTATATCAACGGCTTTCAACATAATCAAATTACATTACAATTAGACAGATGTGAGTGAACATAAATCCTAATGATGAATCAAATAAGATTTGCATGATATTCATGAAAAAATGTTAGTCTATTATGTAGAGTTGTCCTTTTCTATAGATTTCTTAGAAATAATGTTTAAATCTATTGAACAATTTCTCTACACTATTAAGCTTTTGCAATGTATATGATTGAGAAGTTGATTGTTCTTAACATGTATACCATACACAAAATTAAAAAGTGTTGAAGTGGATATTTCAAACGACCTTGTTTAAACCAATATTACTTTTCTTAGAATGCAAACATTTTGTTTTATAAGGAATAAGTCTTAACACAAATTCATGTAACTTGATGTATTGGTACCTGACAGAAACACCTATTTTAGTTTATGAAAATGTTTCTCTCGTAACTTTTGTAGGTTTCATCCAAATTAAAACCCACAACCCACTTAATTTATGACACCATGCAGGGCACATATGGTCCTGCTTAATGGTAAAATAGTAAATAAAGTATTTTATTTTTAATATATAAATCACCACTCTTGCAATGAACCTTGACATCAGTAAAATATTTCCTATTTATGAATACAGTATTTCCACAGGATTTGAAACAAAAGTAGGCGTTAATCCCGCTGGAGACGTTGCATTCATAACACGGAAACATTTGTTAATTTTAGAATTGGTCAAATCATGTCAATGACGTCAATCATCAATCATGCCATACTACATACTCGAGGATGGGATCAGTGCTTTTCCGGATGTGCACCATGCTACAATACTTGCGCAGAGGAGCCATGATTTCTGAAGAAGTGCATCATTACATGTGACAGACCCATTCGTGGAATATTACATACGCACTCTAGTATGGAGGGATTTAAACATACAAACAAGTGTTAAGGATTGGCAAACGCTACTTGTTTTAACAAATTTGCTTGTGCTTTAAACAGGAAAAAAATAAAACAAAGTTACTGTCAACCAATACAAATACGCTCACGTGACTTTTAAAACGGACATTAAAAAAGATTTAACTTGTATCTGAAATAATAGAATCACATTTAATAGCCCGAATGTCCATGTGAAAACATAGAAAAAGGTTTCAAGCAACTTGGCTTACCTGGGAATCAGTGTCATTCGTCTCCACAAATAAAAACAGTTTTAATAAATATTTGATATCTAACTACTAATACAGCTAACTATCTCGATGTATATGAATGTAAATGTAAAGCTACTTGAGTTTTTTTGAAAAAACAATGTTGTTGTTTTTTATTTGCACCCGATGTTCACAATCCACTCCATTTTAAAGGCGAGTATTTTTGGATGCTAAATTTAATCAGAGATTGATCCTAATAGAAGCAGCAATGTTCTAAGTGTAGAGATTTTAATTCCTAAACTTACTGTGCCATTTTTCAGAGTTGCAAGTGTAGACATCCTGAGAAACGTTTCTTTTCTCTTGCCCGCTTTTGTAAATTCTACATGTCCTGTGCACCCATCAACGGTTATCTAAAATAAAAGACATGAAAATAACAGTAAACGCACATGATTAAGTGTTAATATTATAAACATTAAATAAAATACAGGAAAATTAACTACCGTTTACAAAGCGCATTTGGGCTTTGTCAATTTCAAAAGAATAAAATACATACAAAGGTAAGGTTACGTGATATTAATTTAGCGTTCAGGTGTATAGTTTTTCTATGATTATTGGGCTTATTTATAATTGAAAACTGCTCGTGAGGTTCATCTTATTGTCATGTCAGAATGACGTTTTCGTTTATAAGAACAAAAGCTGCTGCGCTTTTTTTTAAATTTTCTTTCATGTAGAAACATTTGCAGTAACATGTTTTATTTTACACTGATAACCTATACTTTTACCAAGCTCTGACGTGAAATAAATAGCACAGATGCAATTATTGTAAAAGCCTGTTCTGAGCTTGAAACAGGCTACCCGCGGACACCAAGAGTTGCTTTCGTGTCTGCTAATACACTAGGGTTCGCACGCTCGTAAACGCTATAGACCTCTCGGCCTGCCGGGGAGGTGGACAAATAACGCTTTCATATGAAAAGTTATAAAACACTACATTTTTGTGAAAGTGATCTTGTTTATTAAACACAGTGTAATGTGACAGGGTGTGAACTACGATAACATTACGTGAAGATGTTGTCCACCGTGTCTGTGTGTAGTGTAGACTCTAAAAGATTTCTAGGAATACATGCTGTATTGTACGTTTCCCGAATAATCTAAGTAACATGCACATGTGTATTTGGGACATAGGACAATAGATCGAAGTACGATAGGTAGAGTATCTTCAAATAAGAAATTAGGAATTCGGCCAAATGATTAAAGATTCATTGATCAATAAATTCCTGCTTAATAAACAACATAAGCACTAAGAAGTGACGACTAAACTGTAATTCTAATTCAATATCAATGAATAAAGGCAAAACTAATGAACAAAGTAAAGATTAACATGGAGATCATTGAAAACGTATAAGGAGCATAAAACCAATTGTTCTGGAAGGGTAAATGTGTCCTGTTATCGACATCGCCCCCATTTAAATCTAGATCAAATCCTAGTAACGTAACATTCTCAAATTGACAATCGAGATAACACCAACGAATGTACCAGGCACATAAGTGGGCGTATTAGTAAATGGCAATATTCATATCGCAAACGAAAAAAGATTAAGATCATAATGACAACCACAAAACCTGTCAATATCCGTCCTAAATCAACATCTCTCGAAAGCTTGCAAAACAAAGTTTGCCTGTCTGTATAAGACATTTATCACAGAAACCGTGATATTCTGAGCAAGCCCGAAAATATTAAAAGGCCTCCGACATGTTAACACCGAAGATAAGGGAAGAGTAGTAGTTACTATCAAAAAAGGGAACGTTCATGATTTGAAAATATTGGAAATTTTTACAGTAGATAAAAACACTATGGCAAATAACCTGAATACTACCTCAACTTAGCAATACGTTCGAGATTCGCAAACTATTTATTGTAGTAACAATAGAGACAAAAGCAAAGCAAACATGTTTGAATAAACTGTGCAATCCACTACCAATAAAAGCATAATTCCATTTTTAATAGTACCGAACCGCAGAGCCTTCATTGATCTTACAAAATCATCTGTAAATTGTTGCAACTTCTATTGTCGATAACATAATCTACAAAAATTGGTCTAGCAATCAGCGATGGTGTTACCAAGAGACTAGATAAACGAAAATGAACTATGATATTTTTTAACTTTAGCAAGGCACTTTATAGGGTATAGCATTGAAAAATAATCCATAAAATGAAAATATATCGAATAACTATCTGCCAGGCAACAGAATGGTAATATTGATAGATATTAATCTGGTCTACATCATGTACAATTACTAAAACCATGTGTTCCAAAAGATCTTTTGACCTTGATGTTTGAAATTGATGATTAAGAAAACAATAATAATTTCTATGTCAAAATGTTGTATGAAATGGAGTTTTTTTTCAAGCATGAACTTTTATCATGTAACTCTGACCAATTTTGCTACGTCATGCACACATGTGATACATATGGTAATACACACTTGGAATAAAACCTCAAGGTTCTCTAATTGGTCAAACATTTTCTACACCACTTCAAAATTGTTAACTTCATCAAGAGTTTTTTTCTGATACAATTTATTGTTTTTGCCATTAAATAAATTTTAAATTAATATTTTGTCATTATTATTTTATTGCATTTAATACTGTGTATTATTAAAACAACTACTTTGCACTGCGCGGAACGACAATACTATGGTCGGAGTACTTCGGTTTTGACAATTATTGCGTCAGCAGATAACATATTATTGTGCTGAAAGTATTTTTTAAATCAGGAATGTCATGTGATGAATAGAATCTTACATTTGTGTCCATCTCATATTGAATGTATTTAACTCGTTCCATAAATTCAATGTGACATGGAGACTCATGATAGATCCTCTATACATTAAATGTCTTTCCATAATGAAAATGTAATAAAACACTACTTTATCAGGAGAAGTTGGCAAAACTATATCTAGAAGGGAACTTGTCTACATAAAATACCGTATACAGGAAATGCATAAATACATATATTCAAAAATGAAAAAGTTATTCCAGGCGTTGTTCGGTTTAGGTAGGATGTGTGCTTTCCCTTTGACGACGTAATAAATTAAACAGAATGTACCGATGTCAACAAACTGCTGCTTTGATTGATACCGGAAGCCTTATATAAATATACACACAGATACATTTATGAGCCTCTCATGTCATCAGAAAAAGTGATAAAAGCTTTTATAAATGAAAATGGAATATCCATTGATAGGTCATCTCAGAAACAGTTAGATAAGACAGTCGAATGACAGCTATACGATGCATAACAAATAGAGATGGGGTGAAAAGTGCATACAACTAAGAAGCAAAGAGCGTTGAACTGAGCATATGCAAATGTAAGATATGACATATTTGGAGAATATACATGTCGACGAAAGTAGACAGGAAACAAAAAAAAACAAAAAAAAATAACAATGTTCTCACTTCGTTTTCGAGGAAATTTCCAGACTCGCCATGCTGTACGTATGAAATACAAACATCGGTATAAAGACTATCTAATGGAATAAACTACACAGCAAGGTCGAAGAGGATGGGAGAGTTGTACACAGGGGTCGAGATTTGGAGAGGGAGGGATATAAATCAATACACATGATAGAGTTTTATATAGAGACAAGGTCTACATCGTATCTTCGATTTTTCCATATATCCCCTGAGACTGTGAGAAGAAAGCCATTTACATTGTTTCCCACGGTATCGTGATAATCCAGTAATACGCTATTGCTTATTTGGTGGGAATAGGGGGTTAACACAGAAACAGCATTTTAAACTTTTGTGACTTATTGGTGCAAGTTTCAAGAGACAATTGTGAAGATATATATTCTAAGGAAGATTAATAATGTCAAAATATGTTTGTTGTGCAATTCGTTTTCTACCATCTCTGTGAAATGTCCCGGCAGGTACTAAACTTGAACGATAGCAATGACAAAGTCTAATAATATATATACATTATACAGTGGTGAAACCATGCCTTTACGATTACATGTTTACATCTACCACCTGTCTATAGCAGCCATATAAACTATTTTCACTATTCCACAATTATTTTACATTCTTCATATTCATTTCCAAATTGTTTACTTTAAGTGCATTATCAAAATGTAGATAATACAGATGAAATGTCCATATCTTAATCGTAACATTCGAAGAGAAACGAAATTAATATGCATGTTTGAACTACAAACGTACATTCCGTACACAAGGTTACATTCGCTGCTGTTATGGGCACAAGAATATAGATTTTACAATGATGACACGAATGGTGAGTATGCGCCTCTACAGATAAGTGTATAATTATCTGCCTCTTCTAAAAAAAAAAAGTCCGGATCAATATCACAACAGTTCACTGTTTTTATTCCATACTGTTTATGTAGTTTCTCTTTTGTCACTATTTTTGCATTTTTTATGTTAATGTGTATTACAAAATAAAAGCAAATAAAGTTAAATTTAAATAAAAATCCCTATACATTGGTAAGAACCGTCTTAGACATACCCTTCTATAGATACATGTACCTAGTCTATAACTACAATATAAATGTCGTAGAGACAACTGCCTATAGCAAGCCTACCACCTCTCTATAACTACAGTCAAACCTGCCTTACAAATCACCTCTCTATACATTTAAGCAACCACCTGTATATAGCGACGGTCTAAACTAGCTCAGATATCACCGCCTCGATCATCACTACAGTCAAACGTGTTTTAGATACTAACTGTCTATAACTTTAGTCAAAATCAGAAAAAAATGTCCACCTGCCAATAACCACAGTTAAACCTACCTTACAGTCCATCTGTCTATAGCTGGCATATACATTGTAACTACAGTCAAACCTAACTTACATACCACCTGTTTATAGCTGTCATATACATTGTAACTACAGTCAAACCTAACTTAGAGACCACCTGTCTATAGCTGTCATATACATTGTAACTAAAGTCAAACCTTACTTACAGTCCATCTGCCTATAGCTGTCATATACATTGTAACTACAGTCAAACCTAACTTAGAGACCACCTGTCTATAGCTTGCATATACATTGTAACTACAGTCAAACCTAACTTAGAGACCACCTGTCTATAGCTGTCATATACATTGTAACTACAGTCAAACCTAACTTAGAGACCTCCTGTCTATAGCTTGCATATACATTGTAACTACAGTCAAACCTTACTTAGAGACCACCTGTCTATAGCTGTCATATACATTGTAACTACAGTCAAACCTTACTTAGAGACCACCTGTCTATAGCTGTCATATACATTGTAACAACAGTCAAACCTAACTTACATACCGCCAGCCTATAGCTGCAATATACATTGTAACTACAGTCAAACCTTACTTAGAGACCACCTGTATATATCTGTCATATACATTGTAACTACAGTCAAACCTATCTTACATACCTCCAGTCTATAGCTGCAATATACATTGTTACTACAGTCAAACCGAACAAGAGACTACCTTCCTATAACTAGTCAAATCAAACGTATACTGCATCTTCCTTTAATTACAGTCAAACTTAAGTACCTGTCTATGGCTGCCATCTATCTATAACTTCAGTCAAAACAAACTAGGAGTTCATCTGTCTATAACTACAGTTAAACTGAACTAAATGGCTACATATCTATACCTGCAGCCAAACATGCCTAAGAGACTTTAACTTACTATAGTTGAAATTCTTAACAACCATCATTCTATTGCTTCTATTCGTATATTACTACAGTCAACTTGTCTAGGATACCAACAGTTTATAACTGCAATGCACATTTGTATAACCTGTCTATATGTACTGCATGTAGTTGAAATATTCTTCAGTTATATATGTCATTGTCATCCTAATAATACAATTATGTATAGCGTCATAATGACATGTATTTTATTGAAGGTAAAAGTGCAATATATATATACAGCATCTTCATACAATAAATAAAATGATGTGGGGTTACACTTTTTACGCTGATACATTTATGGAACTAGGCATAATATTGAGGCAGCATGCATGCTGAAGAACACCAATAAGTAAAGTTACCTGTCGTAGTGTTTTGAGCATTGCAAATCTGCCTGATCCGTTGTTGAAGTCGAGCATTGCCTGATAAATTTTTAATGAGTCGTGGTATACAGCATTGCTCAGTGTCCAGTTCGACCCGGTCAAGGCACAGAAGCTAGTGTTGGCGTCAAGCATGAGTGACAAAGATGTCATGTTTGCTCTCGAGTCTATGTACTTATCTAAGGCGATGTCGTCCACTACCTATAAATAAAAAAGTAAATCAAGCAGTAAGACCTATTTACTTATCTATCAATCAAGAACATTTAAATACATTTTTAATCCTATTAAACATAACCGATCAGAAATAAGCATGTACAATGAAAACTTTGTAGATACGGAGTAGGTTGCAAGAATGCCAAACCAACAATTTTCTAATATAAATACAGTTTCGGGCCATCAAAAGTTTGCTCTCATGATTTAAAGGTTGAGGAAGGAGTTTCTTCTTTCAATCCGCAACCTCTACATAAACGAAGCAAGGAGGAAATCCTTTTAGTTTTACTAGTTTGAATCTCCAGAAGTAATTCAACCTTTCGTAGCTAAGTGTCGCAAACAAAAATATAAACAAACATGCTACATAATCATTGATATATCAATATAACATGCTTTTGTTTATTGATTCACAAGGGAAGTAGATCAAAAATTCAGATATTTTACTGTTTTTTCTCTTAGAAAAATTTGAACAAGATATGTCTTTTCTTCTTTTGCGAAATTTAATTCTCGCGATAACATCCGTCGGAATAGAATCGTGAAATCAAATATTCGACAATAAGCAACTGTTTGTATTCAAATAACATATGTGTAAAGTCTTATACATTCTCCTACTGCTTTAAAAAATATTTTATTTACTGTATTGACATAATTGTAGTAGACGAATTATGTCAATAAGAGTATTGATACATTGATATATCTACAACCCAATTCAGGTAGCTGATATATAAACTCCTGTTTTTACTTTTGTGTTAAGCCATCTCTAACAAAACCAAACAAGAATACTTAGCTACACTCTTTTTAGTGCACTCGCAATAACGACTGTCATATGAAGCACATACAAAGATATGTAAACCAATTTTACATGCATTGAAACCCATAACAATATGCGTGTAAATATTTCACGACTCATGTAAAGTGAAAATTGCCTTGTACGCTGGAATTGTAAATAGACTATTACTTTGTATGTCGTCTAAATGTAAAATTGCTTTTGAGGTCGGTGCAGTATGCAACACAAATCTCCAGGCCAAAATATTATCCTTGGCGCCATCATTATATAGATTATATTGCGATCACAAGGTATATCATGTAAAAAAGATACTTACGATGTATTGTTCAATAGTTACAAAGTAAATTTCGAAACACCATTTTAAGTGTCATAGATAAGCTCTAAATAGCAAAAGAAATTATGCTGAATATTATATTAACAACACGAGTAAAAGAATAATTATATGGATGTAAGCACAGAAAAGGACACATAAGAAGAAGTGTTTCTCAATTCAATCAAAATATGTTATAAACTTAAAATAAATCAACCCCAATCTGTACAGTTTATTTAAATAGAATATTTTATAAGTGTTATAATTCTTACTGACTTTTCTGTTTACCTTAAGGACACACCAAGTCATCATTTACATTGGTATTACAAATAATGTAATCAAGGAAATCATTAGGTACTCGAGATGCAAAAACAGCCAGTTTACATTGTTTATTTAGTGTACGGATATATCGTGGCACAGAACTACTGATTTGGATTTAATGCACTGATTTCCCGTCAGTATTTTAACGCTGTAATACATTCATCGATTCAGTTTGAAGAAATGACACCATTCAGCGCTTTCTCGTTAAATATTTCCACACAAAAATCACATGATTCTTAGGTACAATGTGGTGTGTGAATAATCATTTCATTTGCGCCAGACCTTGAGAAAGTCCTTGAGACAGTTAGTTACTGAGAGATTGAGGGAAACGTAATCGCGATAATAGTATATTTGAACGTATCGTTAAGGACATTCCCCATCTCCTAGATACGTCGTTAGCGTAACGTTAGTGAGATTACGCGAGTCGAACAACGTCCAATTATAGGTAATAACAGGGAAAGGACTACCGACAAATTCTGTGTTGAGGATTTAATGTGTAAATGTGAGGCACGTTCTTTCAGTAAGTGTGATAATCTTCTATGTGTGCTACTGTACGTCATTGTTGTTACCCATCTGATAAATAACATTATCTTAACGTAACCCGAAGGCGGAAATCTATGCATACGTGCACTGTTGGGGAATGATAGAAGAAATAAGTAAATTAATATCATACAGCTTCTGCTAAACGTATGGAAATAAGATTAATTCGCATATTACATGGCTAAGATATTATTCTCGTTTTGTTGTATTGGTTAATAGAAATGTCACGAATGCGTCTATCTGCGGTTATACTATCAGATGTCAGGGGATTACATATGAAGAGCAATTACTGAACAATGGCTGCAAAATATTGCAATCGCGCTGTAAGGATATACAACAACTTAACAGTGATAAGTTAAGGTTAGATACGTGCTAACATATTTTATTTCATTGGTTTATGTTGTAATTATCTCTCTCACAACTTTCGAAAAATAGCATAATGATATTTATTCAGAAATTATGGCGACTTAACGTTCAAATGCATAATCAATTAATTAACAAGCAATCCAAAATGCCATTTTTACCGATATTTCACTTGCTTCTTAGTAAAGAAAAGTTTTCTTTGAGGAGGTTAGGGTATATCATTACCTATCTGTTTCTTTGGATTACATAACATCGAATCATGGAAATGCTGAAGTTACAGATTTTGAACACCATGTTAAGTGTTAAATAATTTCAAAACTTTCTTTATTTACGACAGAAGTTTGTGCTTTGGCGCCTGTTAACAAACCTATACAAAGTCATGCATCTAGATGAATTCAACAAGTTGACAGACGCTCGATAAAGACTGGTTGTTGCATCAGTGATCTTACTTGAAAGAGAGCAATATGTTTGTTCAATGTTGAGTAATCAATTTCACCTTAGGTAATATATTTGGTACACCATTGTTTGGGTATTTGTTTAAGAGACACCTTTATTATAGCGCTTACACAAAACTCTTTTGAAGAAAACGTTTAATGTAGTAACACTCTTTGCTATATGTAAATTGAGATGTTGGGTTCAACTTTATGACTCCTCTATTCAAATAAATCACAATACTGCATTTTACATCAATCCTTTGTATTCTCCCTCATTTTCAAACTGAGAAATACTTGTGATCATTCCTGCTCGACAATACTTTTCACATATATGCAACTCATCTTTCAGTGAATGCCTAATGACATTAATTCAAAAGAAGATAAATGAAAAAAAAAAATGAAAAAAATGCGAAACAAACATGATGTTGTAAGGCCATCATCGATTTTGAAATGGCATTTTCCATATACGTTGGGTTTAACTATTACATTTCAAAGTCATTTCCGATTAGATCCATAAGTTCAGCGACATGAAAAACGGAAATTACTTCATGTGTCATTCCAATGGACATTGGGTAATATGATTGAGTGTTTTAGAAAATGCATTAGTAGTTCTACATTTTCAATACAACCAAACAAGATCAAAGCTAAACACCCTGGCTATAATCTATATAATGTTGCAGAGGCTTAAGCGGTCGAGGTTTGTCAGTTGATTTGAAATAAAACAGCGTTGGATTGTTCTAATATAGATCGTCTGGCGAACCTAATGTATCAGCGCTGGAACACAATAACAACATATCGACAGGGATTACCACGCGCAGAGTGCCACATAAGAACACAAATGAAGGGCGATTACTGTTGCGGTACATTTCCAGCTCCACCAATTTACAATCCAGGAAAACGTTTAATCACAGTGGTAAACAAGTGATAGACAGGATTAAATGTAAATTATTCGTTACTGAAGAACAGATGGTTTAGATTGAGTGAATTTGGTCAAGAAATCACGAACAATTAGATATGGGTATGAGGCATACCAGAGATCGTATCAAGCATGATTTGTCGATCGCTTATCTGAAATTCTAGCCTTTCAGAGCATTTGATTTCCATGTAGCCACTTTACAAAATATCAGCGAATCGCTCGTAGAATCATTGTTTCCGGAAGAAAATGTACACCACCACCCTCAAATATTGTGAACACAAGATAAATGTAGTAGTGACGTTATGTAAATGAAGGTTTTGGTTTATAACACTCGTATGACGTCAGAGGTAATTGGTAAACATAGCAATATTTCTGCCGCCAAATCCATTTTAGAAGAAGGAGTAAGAACTATTTATTCCATTACTTGACAGTAAGCCTTTGGCTTGTGCTTTCAAGAATCTTAAACCTTGGGCTAAGATATCTTTTTCCCCAATAATGCAATTCTTTTTTTTTCTTTCTTTTTTTGTTGTTACATGTAACAAAGATGACAAGCTCAAATGTGCTAATATCATTGAATGCATTGCAACAAAGAACACGTCATCAATTTTATCAGTTATTGTATGCGCCTTGATGAGGGCGCGGTGCATTGTGGTTTTAAGTACGACTGATTTTTATCGTTGGAAGGTTTAGGAGAAAAACAATAATAAATCACTCTTCTGTTATGGAGGCGGAATTATATCAACCCTTGGGATACGATTTTTTAAGCTTAGCAAATCCTGTGAAGAGGGAGTACTTATCAAGTCAATGTCCGTTCTTCGATATTAATATAGAATATTAAGTAAACTTTATAATGAATCGTCAATGAACACAAATCGCCAAGGTAAGTTTAACAGACAGAGACAAGACTTTCCTGTAGCAATTCTAATGTCTGTTTGTAAAAATATATTAACTAAACACAAGCGTGTGTGTCAAGAAATAAGATACTCTTCCCCTTGATCATTCAAATTTCGTTTTGAAACACTTACATTGTATTTCTATTTATCAAAAAATGCTTGTTCCTTGCAAAACCAATTAATTTTTTGGGGGGGCACTCGGCTTATTACAGTAATGAAAGTCAGTGTATAACAACATTTTCCAATTGTTATAAAACAAATTGCCGACAGTGCATATAAGAGATGATGCATTATACCCTAACCTTTTATAAACTTAACGGTTCATACTAACTGTTCTGTTATTTTTTCTCCAAATTACAATTCCTACAAACATAAACCTCTTTCCACCGCACAATGTGCTTTAATGATGGTATTTTGACCATTCGAAAGCGTGTTTGATTAAACACGAATTAATCAACTGCTGTGTATCCTTGATATTTTATTTTGCTTTGTTTGCGGCCATCCAAATAACTTCGAAATTAAAATTCTATTTTAACTATTACTTTTATAATTACAGGATGTTGTATCTTCCATCAAGGAAATTTAATCTTAAAAAGTGTATAAAATCCGTCAATTGTTTAAACCTTGCGGGATTTGTAAGCGTCCCTGCATCTTTAACCTCCAGATAAGTTCCAGTGCTTAACATGCAATTAATGATAAAACAATTATCTACTTTGATAACGATGTTTCTTAAAAGTTTTATCAAACATTTTTGGCTTCAATAGATATTAAGATATCTTAAATAGTTACACTGTAAACCCGTACGTTTATCTATGTAAAATGGTAAAAAACAGATTAATATTATGAACATTCTCAACTTTCGACAGGTACATCCGATCAAAAATCGAATTCGAAATTAAATGTTACATCACATTGTGCCTACACAAGTTGATACAACCTTTTCTATACTATATAATACATAATGGTCCTTATTATGAAGTATGCACTCACCATGTTAACAACCAGCCATGTATTTGGACGGGAAAGTAAACTTAAATACAACGCCTGAAAGACAAAAATGAGGGAGTGAATTACAAGGTTATATAATGTGTACATATACCTCATCCTAATTTACAGGACAATACAGAATCAATTTGATAATAATACAACGCATTAGTTGTTAAAACTGTGAAACACTCTTACTTCAAAACCTATTGATTTTTCACAAATAGAACAGATATGTAACAACCTTTTCATATTACCTAGTACTATTCCGTCTTTTTATATTGCAGAGTTATCTGCTCTTGTGATCAGGTATTGATTGTTACGTCATTTTTTTGTAAGAGTAACGTCATCAATTTTTGTGAAAACGACGTTATTTTCTCACACAAAACAATGACGTAACAATCAATACCTGCTCACAAGAGAAGATAACTCTGCAATACGCAAAGACGGAATAGCAAATACATGGATATCGGTGATATTTGCGTATGTAAAGTTCAATGAGTGTTTGCCTATTGACAGTGTAAGGCAAGTGAAAATTTATTATAAAATTCAAAACTAGTACCCCACCAGTGCCTCAACTAACTTTATGTAAGCCAAGCAAAACAGTTGCCAACACATTATCTCTACACAGACACCTTAATTATCCAACAGCACCAGTAAATTACAATAGTAACTTCAGAAATCGCGTGACAAAAGGCAACAAGCAATTTTATAGTTAATATATCAAATAGCTATCTCTCGATATGTCTGAAACGCTTGTGAGTAACACGGTTTGGAGAACAGCTAATAAGCTCTGTTAAAAATGAGGTCATTGGCTATTAGTAACACTAAACGGATAAAACATTAAATACAAAGACAATGGATATTGTTATCTTTTTGAAGATGTATTGGACTTCAGATAGAGAGTGAAACAAATATTTAAATGATGAAAGCCGTAAATGTCCTAAATCACCCAAACTTTTGGTGTATTCAATGCAAGGGCATTTTTATACAGTGTAATATTCATAGCTAACAAGGCTGGGAGATGCTATATATATAACTGGATAATATGCTGCACAAAAATGGCATTTATATACAAAAGCCAGAAAACTTACACCGCGAATTCAAAGTCAATGCAAACATTAATCTTAGTTAAGAACTCACATTGAAGAAGTATAAACCTGGCTGTATGGTGTTTTGTTTAATATTCAATAATACATTTCGTGTCCTGAATAAAGAGAGCTTACTAATTTGCTACTGTGATAAGAAATGTCAATTTTCGAACGCACGTAAATGCCAAAGTAAAATTACTGAAGCCAAAAATAGCAACACGTGCAAAGAGAACAGTAATGCCAAGAGTAGCAAACTATATATATTGCCTTTTTCTGGAAAACATAATATTGCGCTTAGCAGAAGAAAACAAATCGTGTGTCAGTTCATATGAAATATTGTTTTCAGAACACGCCAGGATATATGTAATTACAAATTGTTTGTGAGATTTGCTATCGACATATGCTGACATACTAAGTATTTCAGATACCAATAGTTAATTGCCTTGATTATAGTAGGTAACTTGCTTGATCTGGTGTAGTATATTTAAGATAATTGTTAATTATTTGACCTGATACGTCCGGACTGCAAGTACTATTTGCTACCAGCTCTCACTTCTCTGGTCCCTACAGGTAGAGCGTAAGAATCGTACCTGCTGCCCCCATTGCATGATCGTAAGAGGCGACTAAATTTGGGATCATATCTTTTCTCTTTTTTTCTAAACAACTTTCTTCTTCCTAATGTCTCTCTTAACAATGCCTCACTTTTGGCCTTTTGTTGAGCGTTCGCCCCTGTGAGGAAGGCTTTGGGTTCTATCCCATGGCCGAGACATACCAGAGTCTGTACAAATGGTAGTTTCTACTCCTGCTTAACGTTCAGCAATTTAGGAGTGGGACGACTGGTTCGCCCGTTGTCAGTATAATGTGACCGGGTGGGGTGTCCTGCTGGGTGT